>JAWNNJ010001741.1:0-64574 GCA_035045125.1 Hypselothyrea guttata | reverse complement strand
TTAACTTCTCAAACATTTCAGGAATAGCATACAACTTAGATATACCTCTATAATTATTTGCATCAGACTTGTTTCCTTTTTTAAGGAGGGGAATTATGTAAGACTCCTTCCAAATTTGTGGAAAGGAGCAAGACTCAACGGACAAATTTAACAACTTTAACAAAGGTTTACAAAGACCATCAGCGCAATGCCGTAGCACACAACCAGGCACTCGGGTCCAGGTGAGAATACAGGCTTGGTGGCCATCAACTCACCTAAAAGTAAGCTTTCCGTAATTAAGGGATGGAAGGATAAGTCTGCCCATTAATAAAATCACGAGAGGAATAAGTAGTTTGAAAAAAGTCGGCAAAGAGATCAGCGATAGCTTCATCCCCTGTAGCCGACCTATTCTCAAACACAACCAGGTTCGGAAATGTCGATATTCTACGTTTCGAGTTGACAAAATCATAGAAACTTTTCTATTCCTGATAGCAAGTATTATTTGTCATCAGAAAGTTGGAACGTGCGACTAATAAAGTGAGAAGTCAGAAGAAGAGCCACTTTCTTTAAACTTCTTATGAAGTCTCGACTTTCTATTTTTCAAACTTGCTAGTTCCCTAGTAAACCATATTGGTCTATGCGACCTTTGTGGTAAACCTCAGAGATAGAAATAGGTTCAGTACGGGATACAGAAATAGAAGAAGAATCTAAAATAAAGATCAAATCAAGCATTCTATTCAACGAATTCGGCATATCATTCACTTGAGTCAGTGATAAGCCGAACAGACCCTCAACAAAGTCATGAGAGATCGTCGGTGTCAAACCATTGGAGTCAGCAGAAGATAGCCAAGATAACCCAGCAATATTAAAATCACCAAGAACAATAAGGATCATTAAGGATCATGATCCGTAAGAGAGGATGTAATTGTCCTAATAGCAGAAAGATGATTTAGGTAAACAGAAATATCAGAAGAAGGAAAAATATACGAACAAGTTACATATAGATTAAGACTACTAAAACGGATCTTGACAGCAACAAATTTGATGTCAAACGAGCAACATTGAATTTGCACTGCCGAGAGACTAGCGTCAATAGCTATAAGTACTACTACTAAATATAGTAAAGTTAGCAGAAAGAATTTCAGAATTTAAAATATCCGGTCTTAACCAAGTTTCGGTAAAAACGATTATTTTAAATTGAAAGGAAAGACTATTTAAATAAAGAGTAGGAAGCTTGCTACATAGACCTCTTATGTTTTGATAGCCAATTTATTTATTTGTAATTTAAAAACATTTTTATCATTGGTTCCTTAAATATTTTCCAACAACAACAATAACATAAAAATGTGATAATAAAAAAGTCCTGTGTGAAATGTCCCTTGCGAATTTTTTTGAAATTGAATAAAAAACAAAAAAAAAAATTTTATGCATTAAAATATTTCCACTGGATTCGCTGAAATTGGCGATTAAATTGGTTGACCTCACAAATCACTTCCGTTTTTTGTCCTGTGCGAATGACTTGAATTTTGCATTTTTCTTAAAAAGCTTTAAGCTGAACTGCTCGCAACGGCTCTTGACTCGACTGCACAGTGGGCAAAAAATCAATAATTTTGGCATTAATTCTATTAATAATGAGAGCTCTAGCTAGAGCTCTATAAATTGCACGAATGTTTGTTAGCTTTGACTACAATTTCTAATACAAAATTTAGCCTTTTGGAACACGCCTTTTTACTGCCCCCATACTAAAAAAATTTTATTTATTTTGTTTTTAATATTGTAAAATTATTTATATGTTTATTGCATTATATATTGACAGGTATACAATATATAAAAAATAGATAAAAATTATATATCTTCCATAGTTTTAAACGCTTATAATTTTGCATATACATAGCTTTTATTAGCTTATATTAATATATGTTAAACATTACAACAAAATTGGTTAATAAACAAAAAAGTTATTAAATAAACAATTTAACGCGTGCATAGCCTTTGCGTACTGCACATAAGAAATTAGAAGAAGAAGAGTTGACATACCGCTGAAGCTCAATTATTTCATAAAATAACGTATATTTATGAGTATATATGAATTTGCGTTTGCAATTTTGTATATTTATGAGTGTATTCATATTATATTGCTTGTAGAGGCCGACTTTTAATATTTTACCGCTAGTCCCCCCCGACAAATCCATTGCGTCCTTATTGCACTCTACAATATTGCTAAGATTCAAAATAGATGTACATATGTATATTCAAAGCTATTTCAATTATAAGATCTTGTTAGCGGTTGTTGTTGCTGCATACATGCAGCAACGTCGAATGACAAAACACGTACGCACTTACAACATAAAGTTTTACCGTTAGCGGAGCTAAAATGATCACAAAATTTTAATATATTTTGAAAAATAAAAGTTTGTTTAGTAACATACAGTATTTAATTCATCTCGAACTCTCTGGTCTCAAAAGTTACACTCCACAGAATGCATTAATAACATTGTTAGTAAAGATCTAAAAACATGGAAACAACACATTGATTAATTGAACAATAAAACATATATACTGAACATTCCATGCCAGCAATTCATTGTACATACCTTCAACTTTCATTTTCATAGTAAGACTCTTTTGTTTTGTCTACAAATCTATCCTTAATCACGCAGCAAAAACGACCAAAATTTGTACACCTTCCTTGAAGGTGCAATGATATTTCAATCTATCGAATTTAAATAAAAATAGAATACTAAAAAAAGCAAAAAAATCTTTAAAAATTATTTTTGTACACTTACTAGTATATTGTAATTAACAAATAAATGTAGTTTTTAGACCCTGTACTTTAAAAAAGTAAAGGGGTCTATTAATTTAGTACAAATGACAGCTGTGTGTAGCAAGCAGAAGGAAGCGTGGTAGACCCCACAAAGTATATACATATATTCTGACTCAGGACGACGAGCTGAGTTGATATAGCCATGTCCGTCTGTCCGTCTTTCTGTCTGTCCGTCAGTTCGTATGAACACCTAGATCTCAGCAACTATAAGAGCTTAAGACACCAACTTTCCGGATTTAGGTAGTCAGCTAATGCAAGCAGATCAAGTTTGTTTCAAACTTTTGATATCTCGCCTCCTTCATCCGCGAATCATCAAAAATCTATACATACCTCAAAAATCTCGAAAACTATAAAAGCCACAGCAGCCACAATAATTGCGCTACAGACTTGTAATTTGGCATGTACGTAGTCTATGGTATTCTCCACCGATGCTAATAGTTTATTTATGATTTGAATTGGAAATGGCGAAGATATGCAAGAGATACTTGTTTTCAAAATGCATGTATGTCCACAGCAGCCATAATAATAAAGCTACAGACTTGTAATTTGACATTTACGTAGCCTATTGAATTATCCATCGATGCTGTAAATTACATTACAAACGGAGAAGAAACAGTGAAGTTATGCAGCAGTAAATTGTTTTATAAATGTATGTAAGCGCCACTACAGCCACAGTTTAAAAGCTACAAACTTGGGATTTGGCATGTACGCAGCCTATGGCATTATTCATCAATGCTGTGAATTATTTTACCAACGGAAAAGAACAGCGAAGATAGCGCAGACAGAGCAGCCACCTAGATCTTGCAAACTATAAGAGCTAGAAATACCATTTTTTGGTATTTATGTTCTCCTATGCAGCCATCAGATCAAGTTAGTTTGGGTTTTTTGATAACTCCGCTCATTCCTCCGCTAACCGAAAAACAAATTTAGCAACAGTTTGCAGTTTAAAATCTTCAGTTTTAAAGCTAAAGATTTGGGATGTGGCATGTACGTAGTCTATGACAATCCCCATCGATGCTATGAATTACATTACGACCGAATAAGAAACAGCGAAGAAAACACAAAGTACAAGGTCTCCTACAGTCGGTTACGTCCGACTGTAGCTCCGTCCTTACTGGTTATGTTTACACTTATATCGACCTGCTCATCGGCGTTTAACAATGTTTGTTTTACATTTTCTGTTGTTTTAAATGTGTAATGTATAATGTATTATATAAATATAGAATGTAATAAAATTTAAAGATAAATTATAATTGATAATAATTAAAGAAACATGAAACAAACAGAAACATTGCTGAAACATGGAGCTAAATATTTTATTTCACGCCTAGTACGTGCTTGCGACAATACCTGCAAAACGACATTTGTATGCCTTTCAGTTCAACAAGCAAGCACGCACTGAAAATAAGGGACCAAAAACCGAACGACTTTGGCCGCCGAGTGGGCGACCTTGTATTATTGCATCATGCTTCTACTTTTACATACATATATCGAGCATATAACGTAACCAACAAAATCTAATATAACAGCTGAAGGTTTCATACATGTAAATTCGATTTGTTTATGAAACGTAAATACCAAAAAAAAAGTTTCTAAAAATATAGTATTTAAAAATAATAATAAATTCCTTTATTTTTCAAAATTAAGCCTTATTTCTGCTTTCAACTTTAATTATGTTATGGTTGCCCTTCGTTCGTTTAGGGTGATCAGCAGCGCCACCTATCGGCAGCTGAGAAAACTAAACACCCAGCCCTAAGCAAACGAAGGGCTACCAAAACAGTAACGGTTTAAAAGGGAATAAGAGAGGAATAGGGTCAAGGAACTTGGCCAGTAGAGGTCGAAAAAAGGGCGTAGGCTAACCTAGGAGGTAGGGATACGCAGATTGAAAATAGGTTAGTCAGTCTAGTTTTTTTGGCAGCGGCGAGAAGACACGCGGCGGCTTGCCAGAATTAAGGTGTACGAAAAATTAACGAAACTATAATATAAAAAAAAAAAGTAAATACCGCGCACTAGCGACCCTATTGCACCCTTGATTCGCCCCACGCCGAACACCGCAACCGAGCAGCCGCCCACACACACCATCCGCCGAGAGACGGCGCAGCCGCAACAGCCCATCAACGCCAGCGCAGCATCCCCGCTGCAACACTCCAGCCGCAGCAGAGCAGCTGCAGCACAGCAACAGAGCTCAGGCGCAGCCGCAGCAGACCCTAAATCGCTGCAGCGCAGAGTACCCGCCGATCACGCCTCCGGCGCTGCAGCAGCGACACCAACGCCCAAGCCACAGCAGCAGTAGCGCCTAAGCAGCCACCGCTGCATTCAGAGCTGCAGAGCATCAGCAGCGCAACACCCTAGCCGCAGCAAGTGCAACACAGCAGCAGCAGCAGCAGCGGCACAGCAGAGCAGCAACGCCTGCAACACAGCGACAGAGCAACGACAGCACAGCAGAGCAGCAGCAGCCGCAACAGCAGCAGCGGCACAGCAGAGCAGCCACAGCCGAGCAACTGCAGCACAACAACAACATTGGACAGGCGAAACAGCAACAACACACATGGAGCACCGATAACACAAAAACACGTAGATATAACAAAAATAAATATAAATTAAATTTAAATTTAAAATCACGCAACACACATAAAATAATTTAGTTTTGTTTATATTTCGCGCCAGCTGATCGACCATCGACAGTGATGCGCAGGGCACATTAGAGATGAGCGAGGAGATAGGTGTTAGTTCCGTGTAGGCAGTTAGGGTAAATGAATTAATCGCTAGTTTAAATAAATAATTTAAATAAATAACAAAACCAAAAATTTAGGATTAATAATAAATGTTTAATTGTTTAATTGTATATCTAAAATGATGTGTTAATTCTTTAACGGGTGAGATGGGTACAGGGTAAGATGAGCCAATGTGTGGAATAGGGAATCGCGCCCACTTTTAAAAGCGATTCATGGCAGGGAGGGTACCCGCAGGCGTAGATGAAACAGCTGTCCACTGTAGATTCGTTTGTAGAATTGTCCGAGAAGCGTCGAGAAGCCGCAAGTCCAGTACCTAGTAGAGAGTTTAAATAGAAATGATAGTTGTTACCCGACTCACCAGGTATCGAGGTCGTACTCATCCCTGAGTAACGCCGATAGCTAGCCGGCAATCGATACCTTGGTTGTGATAGTCCAAGTCGGATCATAACAATTATAATGTAAATTAAATTGTTTGTTGCATTTCGTTTTGGTGGTATCGATATCACCAAAGCCAAGAGATGCGGCAACCCTGAACAGCTGAGCGGTCTCTCTCAAGGAGCGGAGACTTCGCTCAAACCGCTCAGCCGTTAGAATTTGAAAGAGTGGGGGAGAGAGAGAGAGAAACGAAGAGCGCAGTAGGTTGGCTTTGACCGCGGTCCTTGACCCGGAAAATTAGGCAGGAGACAGATAGGGAAATAAACGGGGCCCAGCGCACACTGGTCGAAATGACCGATTTTTTTGCATAAAATCGAAATATTGATGGATAAGAATGTTAATGTGACTTATATTTTCTCAAAGTATATTATCCAACTACATAAAATCCATAACTTTAAGTTCAATATTTACCACAGTGATTTTGTACGAGTGCCGCAAAGTTCAACAATCGATCTGCCAATTGCTTGCAGCAAATAAGCACGAAACCGACGCCCAACTTTGATGTACTACTGGAAGTTCACTTGTGCACTAATAAATAAATAAAAATGTGAAGAGTATTGCGAAAAGTATGTAAAATATAAAAAAACAAATTATGTTAAACGGATGTGCTTCCTGTTTTTTCTGTGAATTATTTTTTTTTGTGTATTAAAATAGAAAAATGTTAACAAAAATGTTCGTCTTCTATGGATCATAACTAACAGGGAACTCCTTGGAACTAGCAAGTAAATATGGGAAAATGTTTATGTTTATAATTAGTTTATAACACAAAAGAAATTTGTTGCCCCAATCATACCCGTTTTTTTTTTATCTAATTAAAGACAACGATATTTTGTATGTACGCCATACAAATTTCAGAATTTTTTAGTTGCATACTTTAAGGTGCACATATAATAATATAATTGACTTGCTGTTTGTCGAATAAAATAACAAGGTGATGTTTTTCTACCGATTTAAATGAATCGTACCATTTTGAAAAGAAGATTGTTTAAACTTTCTACAAAAAATAATACCAAGTGCTTCAACAATTTTTTTGACCGTCACACTCTTATCTCAATAAAAATTACTCATTTACAAAATATTCTTACATGGGCGGTGCACGTGGGCGTGGTCCGATTCACCTGAAATTTTTTCCATTTATTCTATTTGTGAATACAAGCGTTTGTACTAAATTTCAGCTTCATAGCTTTATTATTTTATTTTATTCAAAATAATTGGCCATTTCGACCAGTGTGCAGCGTAGGTTAACTTAGGCAACGAGGTTAGTCGACTTTTAGCTGTGGGCAAAAGAACACGCGGCGGCGTGCAATAAAAATATTCATGTGTGCCTAGGAAGAGAAAATTTATTTAAAGTGAAAAAAAGGATAAATAAAAAAATAAATAAGGCGTCGCGAGCCAGCGGCATAATTGCCCGGGTGCCCCGCGGTTAAGGAGCCGCTCAATCAGCCTCCCAGCCCCCCACTGAGGTGCGATCAGCAGCATCAGCGGCCCGCAACAGCAGCCAACTGCCGCAACCACCCACACCGAAGGAGGGCAGAGCAGCAACAACGACACCAGCGCTTCGGAGCAGCGCAACCCGGCAGAGCCGTAACGACAGCAGCAGCGCGCTCGCCACCACAACGTCTCCGGCGCAGCCCTGCCGCATGGTCCGCCGCAATTGCCTGAGCGCCGGCCGCCACCCACATACGCTAGCCACCAAGAGGGAGCAGAGCGGCCACAAAGCCACCACTCCAGCACCGCAGCAGCCTGCACGCCGAGAGAAACGGCAGAGCGGCAGCAGCAGAGCAGCAGCAGCAGCAGAGCAGCAGCAGCAGAGCAGCAGCAGCAGAGCAGCAGCAGCAGAGCAGCAGCAGCAGAGCGGCAGCAGCAGAGCAGCAGCCGCAGGTCAACGCAGCAACCACAACTGCAGCAGCGCCTCAGCCGCGCAGCAACACCAGCGGCACAGCAGAAGCAGCACAACAACATCAGCAGCGCCCCTCACGCCGAGTCCACGAGGCATTCAGCATCAGCCGCGGCAACACAGCAACCAGCCGTGGCACAGCAGCCGCCAGAGCGCCCACCGCCAGACGCAACGACACCACATGGACCGGCAACAACAATGAACACATCACAGTAGCTATAACATAATATTAATTATGAATTAAACATTAAACATAAGAAATTGAAAGAAAGACACGCACTAGACACAATAGACGCAACAGCTGATCGGTGCTGAGCAGCAGGCAGTAGAGATGAGCACTAGAGATCAGTGATGCGCACTGAGCGGCAGTGATGAGCGTCAGGCGTAGGCAATAGTTAGGTAGGAGATGAAGCTAGATTTAATTAATAAATAAAATTTATAATGATTTCTGAAAGAAAGATGTCTTGTTAGTGAAGTCGAAGGGGGAAGGGGGAACACCATAGCCGCCATGGGCTAAAGCAAAGCTGCTGACCAGTAGCAGGGAGGCGACTTAGCCTCAGGCAGGGTGGGTACGCCGGGATCTCGGACCGGGATCCCAGAATTTGGACATGGATCCGTAGTAGCTGTCCTTTTGTTTGTGTTGTTGTTGGCCGTTCAAATTTTGTTGTTGTTGTATTGCTGATGTTGTAGTATTGTTTTGATGTCAGTTTTTACTATACTCTGTACCCATTGAAAATGGGAAAAACAGGGTTAATAACTTTGTGCGAATGTATGTAACAGGCAGAAGGAGGCGTGGCAGACCCCACAAACTATATATATTCTTGATCAGGAAGACGAGCCGAGTCGATTGAGCCCTGTCTGTCTGTCTGTCTGGCCGTCTGTATGAACGCTTCGATTTCGGAAACTACAAAAGCTAGAGCTACCAATTTTGACATGTAGGTAGATAAATAACGTACGCAGATCAAGTTTATTTTAAATCTTGGATGCCACGCCCCTGCCGCCCACAATGAATAAAATAAAATACATTCGCCTATTGAAGAGACACTAAGCTATTTACATAAATTATGTTTTCAGTAGTTGGTAGGTCTATATCATACGCAGATGAGGCTTTTTTTAAATTTTTGATGCCACGCCCCTTTTACGCCCTAATCGAAAAAAAACCGAATAACAAGCGTAATATTAAACATAGAATGTTGTTATTTGGAATATATACTCTCTTTTATTATATTTAACTATCCTGAGAAGCGCATTGAAATCGGTTGATAAACACAGGAGTTATTAGCGAAACAATATTGCAGGCGGCAACTCGCCGCCTCTAGCAGCGCGGCCGTTAAAGCTCGAACACATAACAAAGAAAGAAGAAGAGTTGCTGATACGTTTTGTATGACATTTAAAATATAGGGTACAGGGTATTCTACAGTCGGGCCAGTCCGACTGATCTGCCCCGTCCAAATTTTTGTAGTTGTTTCTTGTAGCGACTTTCAAGGGACCGACGATTTTACGTCGTTATATCCGGAAGACAAAATCTATGATTTTGTTTCTTTTTCGTATTGAAAAAACACAAAATCTATGATTTTGTTTGGTTCTTTTAGCATTGTTAAAGAAATCAAATTTTCCTCATTAAATTTTTTTGTTTTGTTCGGCACATCGCAATATCCGGTTGAATTGTGAAAAATCTCGTCGGTATAAGCGGTTTGACCCTAAAAGCGGAGACGTTCTAAGCGGAGGCCCATTCATATAAGTTTGTATGGGGACCAACCAAGCCATCGAGTCTTCGACGCAATAACCGGACGGACGCTATAAGCGGCGTCGTTATAACCGGATTCTACTGTAATTTATTTTATTTTTTTTAATTATTAGTTTTTGTCTTCATTTTCGTCAGTTTCGGTTTGACTGTTTTTGAATTTTTAAGGCTTAATTAATGGTTTAGGAATACTGTTTTTTTTTTGCCATTGGTAGATGTATTCATTGCGCAGACCAGGTTTATTTCAAATCTTGGCCACGCCCCCTTTACGCCAAAAAAATAAAAGAGCCCTCATAACATCGTATTTTTATACAGAAAATATTTTATAAGAGTGTAATATTGAAAATCACAAACCACGTTGGAAAACAAAATTCGCCTCTACAAATCCATACTGAAGCCTGTTTGGACCTACGCTATACAGCTCTGGGGAACTGCGAGCAACTCTAATATTGAAATCTTACAGCGTTACCAATCAAAAACTTTGCGTCAAATTGTCAATGCTCCTTTTTATATAAGAAATTCAAATATCCACAAAGATCTTAACATACCAACAATAAAAGAAGAAATAATAAAGAAATAAATAAAATAAGTAATAAATACATCGATAGACTCCACAATCACGACAATAAGTTAGCCTTATGTCTAGTAGACAATAGTTTCTGTTAAAATTAAACTTAATTATAAAATTTACTTATTGTTTAAAAAGTCAGATTGTAAATATAAATAAAATGAGAAAAAAAACTAATAATTAATTTAAATTAATTTTTTAATTATTTTATTTTTTCTTACGGTACAGGCTGCGTAGATATCTGCTTCCAGCCGAAAAATCAAGCGTCTGCCGTCGACTACGAATACCGAAGACAGCGGCAGCCGAGGACGTAACAACAGTCACAAAAATTGAACTTAGCGGCTATGCCTTGCTTTCATTTTGGTCACAATTTCATTTGTGGCGCCACCGCAAAAAAAACACGAAGTCGCAGTCGAAGCAAAATGAAATTGCATGTAACTACATTTTTTTTTTTAAACACTGATAATATCTAGGTATATCACATTAGCTTAGTTGAGCTCCGGAACTACACTAAATTATATTGTGTTCTACAATAAATGTGTGAATTGGGGAATGACAGGAATTGCATTGGTATCTCATTCCCACATATTCAGTGGGTCACAGCTTAAAGTATGCAGTGCATACTTTGAATTTCAAACCTTAATAAATCTTAAAGTATTTAGCGTATTGCAATAAAAGTGGTGTTAAATTAAAGAGTAAAATGTTAAGATTAAAATATATATATTAACTTATTTTAATTTTCAATACACTATTTACAAAAAAAAATATAAGTCAAATACTGCGTTTTTTCATGCCACAGCTTATTGTATGCAGTAACTTTTCGAGCCAATGCTGCATACATTCTTGGAATTCTAACGGTACTTTTTTGTTTGTATGCTTTGTGCCGAGTTTCTTTAATATAGTTTGCTTGCTATTTAGTCAGTTTTTGCATCTCAAGCGTCATTAATATAAGATTTTCAATATGAGTCCACGTACGACTTTGGCACAGTGAGAATTGGTGATACATCATTTCAAAAATGGTCTATCGCAGCGGAAAATAGCTGAAATAGTTAATATAAAGTTCCCTTCAGTCCAAAAAATTATCGAGCGATTTAGTCATGAAAATCGTTTGGCGAATAAAAGGCGTCAAGCGCCAAACAAAATTTTCAATGAAGCAGATGAGCGCTATATAGTACGGAAAATTAAGGCAAACCCGAGACTATCGGTTCCAAAATTGGCATAGAGCTATTCTAGGCAAGGATTGCTGTGATGAAACTGTGCGCCGTGTTCTAACGTGAGCATGATTTTAATGACAGAGTTGCTCGGAACAAGCCATTTATAAGCCCCAAGAATAGGCTGTCCCGGCTAACATTTGCCAAAGCTCATCTGTCGATGACACCAGACTTCTGGAACACGGTAATATATGCAGATGAGTCCAAGTTAAACATATTTGGATCGGATGGAAACGCATAACAGGTGGGCTGATAAGTCCCCGGTCTAACAAAGAAAAACACATTTTTTTTTCAAAATTCGTTTTTATTATTCAACATAGTTCCCTTCAAGAGGGATACAACGATTATAACGACCTTCCAATTTTTTGATACCATTTTGGTAGCACTCCTTCGTAGTACTGCACGTTGTTGTTTTTGGGCAAATGTGAGCTCGCGCGGCACCCATTTTGCAAAGAGCTTCCGCATATCCAAATGTTGATGCATGATATGACCAACACATTCTTTTGATATCTTGAAGGCCTCTGCTATCTCGATCAACTTTATTTTACGGTCATTCAAAATCATTTTGTGGATTTTTTTGATATTTTCGACGGTAACCACCTTTTTCGGGCGTCCACTGCGTTCACCGTCCTCCGTGCTCATTTCACCACGCTTGAATTTTGCATACCAATCAATTATTGTTGATTTCCCTAGGGCAGACTCCGGAAACACATTATCAAGCCAAGTTTTCGCTTCCACTGTATTTTTTCCCTTCAGAAAACAGTATTTTATCAAAACACGAAATTCCTTTTTTTCCATTTTTTTCACAATACCAAAAGTTGCTTCACAAAAGACGCTCTATCTCACAAACTAATTGACTGACAGACGTCAAATTTTGACACGAATCATTTGAAGGTTAGTACTATATAAAAATAATATGCATTCAATACTAGCGACGCCATCTATGTGTCAGACCGGGGACTTATCAGCCCACCTAGTATGTTTGGCGGAAGGCTAATACGGAGCTACAAAAGGAGAACCTAAAATCCACAGTTAAACACGGAGGAGGGAGCGTGATGGTTTGGGCCTGTATGTCCGCTGCTGGTCCGGGAAAACTGGCCTTTATAGAGTCTACCATGGACAAGTTTATGTACCTTAGTATTCTCAAGGACAATTTGTTGCAAATCGCGGAGAATATGGGTAATAAAGCCCAATTTCCGCTTTTACCAGGATAACGATCCAAAGCACAAAGCGGGTATTTTGCAGTCTTGGTTGATATATAACTGTCCCCATGTCATGATTCCGCCGGCACAATCACCCGACATCAACGTGATTGAGAATTTGTGGTCAATATTGGAAAATAAGATTCGCAAATACAACATTTCGACCAAAAATGACCTAAAAGAGGCTCTGGTGAAAGAGTGGAGCAACATATCAACCGAATTGACAAAAAAATTGGTGGATTCAATGCCAAAACGCCTGCAAGCTGTGGTAGACAATAAAGGCTATCATACCAAATATTAAAAACATTCAAAATATTTAATATTTCCAAAAAAATTTAATATATCTGAAACTGCATAAAATAAGCTGTGAACCAAAAGACATCAGTATTTTTATATTTTTGTTAATTAAAAGATAATTCAGACAATAATTGAAATTACCATGTGAATAAAGACAGTTTTTCCTTTAATTTGGCGCTACTTGATCGATCTCTAAAAAGTTTTAAAGTCTAAGTTAATATCTAATCTAAGTTAATAACCCTGTATTTCCCAATTTTCAAAGGGTACAGGGTATAAAAAATCATTGCAAGCCATAAAACATAAAATGAAATCTAAATGTATAGACGGGGCAGATCAATCGGACAAAAGGCTATAGTCGGACGTAATCGACAGTACAAGACCCTTTACTTTGTAAATATGTATGTACTACTTACAAACACAATTTGGGCCACACACACAAAGCTACGCTAGCATGGATGGCGCACCCCCTCCCCCTCTGGTAAAACAGTATGGTGTAAAAACATTTATTGTGCAGATCATACATCCACGTTGAACATTGAACAGAGTAGACGTGTGAAATAATTCGCCCTGATGATGATTACCAACGTGTAATCGAAATATATTGGCAAAAAACAAGGGTGTCCTTGTTTTAATTGTAACTTTGTCAACAAACTGGACCTATAGCTAGCCAACGTCAAAACATAATAAATGGAAAGGTTGCAGAGAAGTCTTAATGTGCACCTATATAATTTTTGTGATTTTGATAGCAATTAAGCGCGCATTTAATCACAATAATAAGTGACAAGTATGTGACTACTTACGATCAGTTCCCTATGGTAAGTTATTATTAATCATAATAAACATTAATATACATTATTTTTAATACAAAAATAAAAAAAATTACCAATTAATTTACTATTGTTTATAAATGTTTTTTTTTTTATTATTTATTCATTTGTTTAAAATTGCTTAATGCTACAAGTACAAGAACTTAAAGTAAAATTATTTCAAATTAATAACAAAACTTTTGACTAGAAATTGCCATGTATGTATGTACTTGTTATGAATAAGATTTAATTAAAAAAATATATATGTAAATAATTATATTACATTATTGCACAGGAATACATTGCACAAAAAAAAAACAAATTATATTTAAATATGCACAACTTATTTATGTAATTTGTAATGTATGAAATCAGATAAAAAACTAGTAGTGCAACCGTTAAGATTAGGTTTCCCCAAAATATTAGTGTCTATTTTTCTAGCTTACAAATAAGATGGTTAGCTGAAGAATTGGAATTTTGAAATTGTGAAAAACCTAACTGTACAAAATTTGCCAGAGATGTTTGTACATTGGAATCTGGTGCTTGTGTAATTGTTATTGTATTACCATCGAGGTCCACATGCATTATTTGAGGCTGTTGTTGGATCTGTTGAAGTTGAGACTGTGTTTCTGAGGGATGCATTTGAGCAGCGGTTGTAGCTGATACTCTTTGTTTCACTTCATAAAGATCCTAAAACAAGTTTAATTATATAGACATGTATGTACAGCTTATAATATTGGGATGCCAGCCAACCTTTGCAGCTGAAGGATTTCCGCCTGGATTAGATAATGCCGCATTACCAAGACGTGATTGTGTTTTTTTGTGCATCTCACGATGCTTATCGTAATGTAGTTTGGAAGAAAAGTTTTTATTACAGATTTCACAACTATGCATATCTGCAAGGGGGTGCTCATTGTGAGTGCTGTAAATAGATCATTGTAAGCAATTTAGTTGGTAATTAATTATTTCATAAAGTATCTGACACTTACCGCTTGTGTTTATTGAGATTGTCCTTACGCGAAAAGGGTTTCTTGCAGTCGTCGCAAGTAAACATTTTCTCACCTGAGTGAGAGACGAGATGACGCGAAAGATGTTCTTTGCGACTAAATGCCTTATCGCAACCATCTTCGGTGCATTTAAAAGGACGTAGACCAACATGCAATTTCACATGTTGGGTAAGATGTTCCTTCTTTTTAAATTCGCGCTGACAGGTGGGGCAGGTAAGACAATTAGATGGATTAGACGGGCGCGGTTCATTCAGCAAGTTCTGTTCCTTTTGCTTTCGTTGAAACGGCTGATTTTGGGGATCTGCCACTTCGTTACGGGTCTTCGTTACGGGCAAAGGGAGAATTTGTTGATGCGGACGTGAGATTTTAGCTTGCGGACAAGATTGTGAATCTGACGCCTTTCGATCTAATTTTGTTTGATTCACAAGGCCAGTGTTAACGATTGACTGCGAGAGATGTGCTTCCAGTGCCAAAGCAGGTGATGCGGTGTCTTGCGGTTGTGACTTGGGTAATGCAGATATTTGTGCTGAACATGTTTTGACTTCAGGCTTAGGCGATACCAGGGTTGAAATACGACTTATAGTTATATTATGCTTATTTAACAACGGTATTTTGTTAGCCGTAATTGGTGGCGCTGGTTTGGTCAATTTTGTAATGGTTGTATTTGATGAGAGTCGTTGCAATGCAGTAATATTGCTTGAAGTACCCGTCGTCTGTTGCTTCACTTGTGTAAGTCGCTTGGATAACTCTGAGTTGTATATACCAGAAGTGGGGGTAATTGTGGCAGCATTGTTGGTACTGATCAATGTGGCTTTTAATTTGCCCTGTGTCTGTGGTGGTTGTCGATGTAGAGGCGTCTTAAAAGTGACTGGGGCATCGTTGGTGGCTGTGCTGCTGCTGCATATTGCAGGAGTCGGATCAGAGCTTGTGTTCTTTATGACAAGCTGCGAATTAACAGTTTTTGAATTGGGAGATCTTAGAATTTGCTGTGATGTGACTTGGGCTGTGACAGGCGCCAGCTGCTGTGGCTGTTGCTGCACTTGATGTAGGTGTTGGGACAGTTGTTGCTGCTGCAGCTGTGGTACAAGGAACTGAGTGGAATGTTGAGAGGACGTATTACCAAGGGTATGTGGCGTTAATTGCAATGTGGCTGGAAAGGAAGTTGGTGTTAATTGGATTATAGGCTGGCCATCTGTAGTGGCCAATTGTGGTTGCAGCTGTGAAAACAAAAGAAACGCTATTAGTTAAATATGAACACAAAATTTTATTGAACATCTTACCTTCATTTGTACTTGATATGTGGTTGGAAGCATAAGATTCTTCGTATCAATATGAGCCACAATCTGTTGATCAGAGTTTTCATCACGTATGGTAATTGGCAAAAAGCACTTATTGGGCGAAAGCATGTTACCAGCCGACACAACCTGAGTGCCTGTTAAACTGGATAGCAGCGCAGTGGCATTGAATTGTTGCGCAGATTGTGGGCCTACAATGCCACCAGTTGCTGCATTGCCCGAAGCAGCAGTAGAACTAGGTAGAAGCTGCAATTGAATTTGAGGCTGCGTGTTATTAACAGTGCCAAATTGTGGCAAACTACCAGTATACTGTGGTGCCGAGGCAGAAGATGAAAACATGAAATTAAGTTTGGGTTTCTTTTCTGTTGACTCCTCGGCACTTGTAGTAAGCTGCGACTGTGTTTGCAGCTGTTGCAGTTGCTGCCAAAAGGCCTGCTGTTGCAGCATTACATTAAACTCATTTAACTGTTGCGGCTGTAGTTCGATTTGGGCTGCAGGCGCTGCGACTGTGGTCAACTGAGGTTGTTGCAAATGCTGTTGAAACTGTTGATGTTGTGATTGTTGTTGTTCTTGTTGCTTTACAGTCACTGGGTTTATCTTTTTGCCCAAAGCTGTAATCTTTATATCCGGCTTTAAACGCATATACTCCTCCAGCGTGCTGTAATTAAGGAAACCTACATAAGTAACAATTACAATTGCATAAAACTCGATAGTTACCTATGCTTCTCTGTCTTGACTTCAGCTTGGGCCTGTTGGTGAGCTAGAGATTGACCCTGCACGTGATTATCAACAGTTATAGTATATTGTTGTTGCTGAGGCTGTTCTTGCTGCACTTGCAAACCGACTACTTGCATAATGCTGTTGAGCAGATCATTGGGCTGATTTGTGGTGTTGTGTGTAGTACCTAGCACGCTGAGACTTTTTCCAGTATCGTTGATTGCATCCTTAATAAATACTTTATCCTCAGTCTGAATAGAGCGATGGTTGAGCCAGTTGCTGAGTATTGTCTGAGAATTCTTCGATATGTTGCGCATCTCGTACATTTGTTCCACTTGCTGAGCACATTGCGCACAGACTACCTTGGGCAGACGGTCTTTCTCGTCGATCTGTGAGAAATTACATTGATTAACCAATCATATCAAAATCAAAAAATAAACTCACTTGGACTGGTAAGCATTCCACAATTTTTTTGCTAAGACATTTAGCATGGCCATCGGGTGAGTAAATGTTAATTTTCTGATCACAGCTTGCCGTGCAAATGCGGCAAAGATCCCAGAAGTTAATGCAACGCACATTAGACATCTTTTGTTATTTGGGCATAAATTAAAGCAGTTCCGAAAAGTTTTAATTCTTGTACATTTTGTTTATATGCGGACAATGCATGTACATATACACGAAATAGACTATTAAAAATGTTCAAGGTTGCAACTTTAAGTATCAACAAACAAACGATTATAGGACACGCGCAAATAGCATGTTTTTTGGGCGATTGACGTTTGTCCACATTTTCACTAACTTATAGTTTAGGTTGGTTTTTTTTAATATACGCTACAAATTTGTCTCACAAACACAGGCGCCGCTAAACCATAAATTCATGGGGATACTAGATTATACCTAAAAAAAACATAAACTCAATGAATACTAGATTATACCACAAAAATACCGAAAGCAATTATATTCCTGCCAACTTGGCGTAAAAAGCATTATTAATCATGGTGATGCCAACATGGGCCGAACATTCTTAATTTATCGCCGTTTCTTCGATAACAAATAGATGCAACCCATAGAGTAACCAAGACCAAGAGAGGAAGTCACGCCCACCAACCGAAATCACTGCGAGTTAAAGTCCAAGCCTTGGCATATCTGTTAGTAACAGACTGTTGTTCATAACATTGTGCTGTCTTAACAGACTTATGTTACGCAGCCTATGTTATTTTGGGTCTTTGTTTTGATCTTGTTATTTTCTACCTATTCGACGGCATACCACTGGCGTATGGGCTGTGCTTTGCTTTTTCATATTTCTGAGTTTTGAGTTTGTCTCTCTTTCGTTTGGAGAGTCGCAACGTCGATGCTCTCTCAAATTGCTTTATATTCGGCTGCCGCTGGATATAAGGAAATTTAAAGGAAGGGCATTAAGTACCGAGTAGTGAAGTGTGTGGCAAATATTGCAGCAGTGGGCTTTGGCTGTGTTTTTTTTTTCTACTTTTGCTTGTTGCCGGTAGTGTGGGGATGGTACCCCAGGGAAATAAGTAAATGTGCATTTACAAAAAGTGTTTGATTTTGTGTAAATCGGAATCGAAAATAAATTGTTAGTATGCAATTATCTGTTATCGAGATTGGTTTTAAAGATTATTATGCTAAGTTCTTCTTTTCCCGTTATTTTTAGTACCGTTATCACAATTTTGTGTGGCGCGATTGCAATTTCATAGGAAATAAGTATATGTGCAAATTACAATTTGGACGCGCGCGTCCGTTTTAACTTCATAAATTTGATTCAATTTGTGATTTTTATACAAAATAAGTTAATTACGGTATATTAAAGGTTAATAATGATATATTATGATGCTGCTTTGTAACAAAAAAACAGTTTTTTGGGTAAATATGCCGCGTGATAAGCACTTATCATTTGATGATCGGTTTCGAATAAAATAATTTTATTATGGAGGTGATACAATTAAGGAAATAGTTTCTAGAGTGTCCCTGCACTATAATACCAACTAATATCCCTAAAAACCCGGATTCCTACGGCAAAATCGAGCGTAAAGTCACATTTACGGCAGGGGAAAACGAGAAATTAAATTCCTTACAATTAACAAAAACATGTCTTGTTATGAAATTGGGCTTAATTTAAAGCGTAATGCATCTAGGAAGCTTGGACATAAACTTTTAGTTAGAAATTATAACGTTTGATATGGTTTCCGGACGTCTATACCGGCGTATTGCCATGCCACCTGACCGCTCGTATGCCATATGCTGAAAAATATATGTTTTGGACAGATTAATTTCACAAAGTGGATTTTTTTGACGATATTAGGTTTAATTTAGATAGACCCGACGCACAGTGGCTCAATCGGCGAATTTGGGGTGCCAAAAATCATAGCTCCCAAACGGGTGGACATGAAACAAATTGAGTTTTACAGAAAAATGTTCAAATTTTCATAAACACTCAACTTTATTATGCTGCGACTTATAGAAGCTGCGCTATACGCGGTCAAAGTTGAGTTTTGTTGCAAGTTTCACATCAAATTTAGCGGAAAAAAAGCTAAATTTTACATCTCCTTGTTTTATAATAAAATAATGAATTTGTTTTAAAGAATCATTTATTTATGTTTATTAATACATATATTAAAAAAAAGTTTTAAGTCAAAGATTGTTCAACGATGTACGTACTATTTTTATTTATTTTGTTTAATATCATCAATATTGCACCAATTTGCTGGTCGAGGCAGCGTATTCGAAGAGTATGGTATATAAGCGATATCTCACAAAATATTCATGAAATTTGTATTTTTGAAACATAAAACTAGTAGATATATGGGCAAATCCCACGTGTCGCACGCTACATTCGCACGATTTAAGCTAATGAAAATCAATTTTTGGGGGGTTTTTTTAAAGATTTACCGTAAACTTTTGTTATTTGTTTAGAGTGAATTGAGAGTACTTTCGGAGGGTATAAGGTTCAATTTCACTGGAGTCATTGTTTTGAAAATAATTGATAAAATTGTGACGTGTCGCACGCTACACAAAGTGGAAGTTAGTTTCAAAATTTTCATTTCAAACGCAATTTTTAGCGAATTGTGCAAAATGAACCCTATGAAAGATAATATCCTAATGAAAGTTAAGAATATTAGAAGACAAAAACCGACCGTTTGGTCTTAATAATGTTTACGGATTTTTAGAAAAGCCGTAAACCCATTGTGTCGCACGCTACGTGTCGCACGCTACACTTTTTCCACTGGCATTAACATAAGACAAAAATCTTTTTATTTAAACAAAACATTATTTATTATATTCATAAATGTGCTTAACAATTATTTTGATATATTATGTATTCATTAACAGTTTTTATTCATAACAATATATAATATATAAAGAGATATTCAATGTTTACATTTTACATTAATGTCAAATTTGGAATTTTGAAAAATGTTAACTTTTGGCATACAAGTGCACACAAAGAGGTTGGGCTGGGTTTGATAAAAATTTGTGCATTTATAATGATCGAAATTTCTTTTTTGCTTTAAATTCTTAAAATTCGATATCTACTTGAATGTTCCATATAAAGAAAAATTACAAAATGTGAAATTTAAAAATTGGTCGCTGGTGGACTGTTTCTGGGATTTGCCCATATATTATATTGCATAATGCACTATATTTAACTTACATAAAATATTAATTTATTAGTATATTTTGTCATCTTTAAAGCAAAACAATTAATATCACATAAAAACAGTCGAATATGCATGTAACAGACAAGCTGCATGCGGTACATTTTCTTCTTCTTATACCCCTTGACGCATGGTTTTTGCACTAGGTTGGTTGGGTTTTTTAAAAAAAAAAACAAATTTCCCGCAATTTCCCGCAGCTGAACTTTTGGAAATATGTAAAGAAATATTTGCAGAATATGATATCATTCACAGTTTTTCTCCCAAATCGCCTCAAAATTTTGAAACTCTATATAAAGTTGAAAAATATGCTCAAAAACGGGTACTTCGCAAAATAATTCCGCAAAAATACCGAAATCGACTAATCGAAATTGTTTTTGTTTTATAACATCTAAAATAAGTGTAATTACAAATATAAATTCACTCATAATCGATTTCTCTTATACTTTTTTTGTTTATCGCCACTAAAGTTGAACGAATTTCACGTAAAAAGGGCCGTTTTACCAAAATGAAAAATTTTTTTCAACTTTGAGAATCTGTAACTATTAAACCAGTTATCCAAATTCATTAAAATTTTGGTTTCCACAGCATTAAATATTCCTCTATCAGATGACATTATTTTTATTCAGCAACTCGTTTAGCGGGAAATCATTTTTGGCACGCCAAATCTAGCTATTGAGCCACTGTGCGACGGCTCCCATAAGTATTCGAGAGATTTAAGGTAATTCCGGGACACTCCCCATAAGAGGATTCAGGGTGGAGGGCCACCAATAGTTTGGGCTACTTTCTGATACGCTGGACAGTCTCGGATTTGCTTTAATCTAACATAAACCAATTCGGAGATCTATATACAGTTATAGGACAGAAGACTATCAGCTTTGCGAAACATGTTCACGGAGAAAAGTGGGTTTTTCAGCATGAAAACGCTCCCAATGCGCACTTCCCGCGCCACTAAACCTTATTTCTTATCCAGAAATTTAACGATTTTGGGTTTTCCGGCTATAAGCCCAGACTTAAATCCACTTAAAGACCTCTGTGAAACTCTTTCCACTAGAGATTACAAAAATGGACTCCAGTTTGATGCGATTACATCGCTGAAATTCGCTTTGGTAACGGAATGGGAGTATATGACGTCATCAACTCTGCAAATGTTGAGGTGTTGTTGTTGTTGTATGCCAATGTGGATATTATGGCAAAATTAAAGCATATTAGTAATAAGAAATTAATAAAATTAAGGAATTCCTATTTTAAGTATTATTTAAAGAAGATAAATGAAAAATGCACATATACTTATTTCCTATGGCGGCGACATATAAACAAATAAATTTAATGTTTATTAACAACAAATTAAAGTTGCGCCATATATAGACCTACGAACAACTGAAAACAGAATTTATATACCTCTATTTGTGTCTCTTAAATTGGCGAATGAATTCTTTTTATGCTCGTTGTGGGCGGAAGGGGAGTGACATCCAAGATTTGAAGTAAACTTGTTCTGCGTATGGTATACACCTTTCAGAAATGGCCAAAAACGGCTTTTCTAGGTCTTATAGTTGCTGAGATCGACGCGTTCACACAGACGGACAGACAGACGGACATGGCTATATCGACTCAGCTCATCATCCTGATCAAGAATATATATACTTTATGGGGTCTGCCACGCCTCCTTCTGGCTGTTACATACATTCGCACAAAGTTATTAACCCTGTTTTCCCATTTTTCAAATGGGCACAGGGTATAAATATAAGACCGCAGGACTTACCGGCGGCAACAGTGGCGCGTCAATTTGAAGATGCGCATCTGGACAGGGTACGGCCCGTGGCGGTTCAGCCACCACGCAGCCATGTCCCTGCGTCAGGACTGAGGGGAATGGAAGAGAGTGGGGTGCGCCCAGCACCACGCCCTGCTCCACGCCCGACTCCACGCCCGGTGTCGACGGGATACGTCAACTCAGCGGCCTCGTCCACCCCTGTTCGCGGAGCTGCGGCTGGATCCTACCAGCCCTATGCTCCGTCCTATAGGGCAGGACAAAGGCCACGGAAGCAGCGGTTCACGCCAGCACCGCAGGCTTCTGTGCGGATCCCGCACAAAGTGGTACCTGCGCTACCTTGAACAGGGTATGCCGCAGGACGTGGCCTTCAAAAAGGCCAAAGAGCCGAGACCGAACTCGGAACCAGCACCTGCCCCCAAACGAGGCAGCAGTACCCTCACACCACCTGAGGCCACGCCCAAAAGGACGTGCACTGCTGTTTCCACCGTGGAACCCTCCACATCAAGACAGGCTGCTGCCACAGGTGCCACCCCTGTAACATCAACAAGGGTTACCACCCCTGTAACCTCAACGAGGGTTACCACCCCCTCACCTGCCACTTCGGCCACCGCACCTGGCACCTCGTATGCTGCGATTGCCAAAAAAGTGCGAGTAGCCGTGCTGCCTGCAAACTACCCACAGGTCCTCCTCAATCACGGAGACCTCGCTGTGCTCGAGGAATCCATCCTAGAGGAGATGGAAAGCCTCGGATGGGCAGAACCCATCGTGTTCTCCGGGATCCACTTCCGGATTGGGCACCTCATTGTGGACTGCGCAGATGAGGAATCAGCCGACTGGCTGATGATGGTGGCACCAATTCTACGCACGTGGAAAGGAGTTCCGCTTGAGGTGAGGATGGGGGATGAAATACCCTCTCCCCACACCATTACGGCCTTTTTCCCACGTAGCGTGGAACGCACCAACGAGAGGATTCTGGTGTTGGTTAAGGCCCAGAACCGACTCGATGTAGACTTGTGGAAGGTTATGTCGAGGAACGACGAAGGTGGAGGAGTCCTCCTCGTAATCGGCATAGACGAAGCCAGTCGGGATACGATCGTGGCAAATGGACATCAAATCCATTTCCGCTACGGTAATATCTCGGTTGGTGGACTCAGAAAACCGAAGACGAGGAGAAACCCACTGGAGCGCCGACGGCAGGATCCTCCTGCCAGGCAGGACCATCTGCCAAGCCTGCAGAACCCTCTGCAGAACCGGAGCCGGAACGCCAGGGGAGTCCCACACCCCCTGAGACTACACCGCCAGCAGCAGCGGACGATCTAGCTCAAGACGATGAGCAGCTAGACACAACCCTCGGACCAGCGGAGGACATGGACATGGACGTCGACGGGGAGGACCCCATGTCCTCTCAAGAGCTCGCAGCAGAGCTGCAGGGCGAAGCGGACGGTGGTCCAACGCGACGAGTCATCACTCTCGTCGCTTGATGAGGAGGTGGAGCCGCTCCTTTAAAATTACGGGCCAACCCGTCACCACAGGGCTAGTCCAAGTCAACATCCACCACGCCAAGGCGGCCTCGGCCGTCCTGACAAGGATGTTTACGAAACATCGGCTTGGACTCGCCCTCATACAAGAGCCCTGGGTATGGCAGGGTATTCGAGGACTGTACTCGAAAAACACAAAGGTAATTAGCGATCAGAGGACGGACAATCCTCGAGCTTGTATAATGATAAGAAAGGACATTAACTACTATATACTTTCAGAGTTCCTAGGCCGAGACTTTGTGCCCATATTGGCACACCCCAAGTGGTCTCCGCCCCTTATCATCGCATCGGCCTACCTCCCTGGGGATGAAGCCTGCCCTCCACCAGTGGTCCAGCAGCTCGTGAGGTTTGCGAGGGAAAAACACATCCCCATACTAATAGGATGCGATGCAAACGCGCACCACGTGGTATGGGGAAGCACGGATGTCAACTCAAGGGGTGAGTGTCTTCTAGATTTTATCATTAACAATAACCTAGAACTATGCAACGTCGGCAGTGAACCGACATTCGTGACCCGCAGCAGAAGCGAAGTCCTGGACATCACTTTTGCTAGTAGGTCACTTATGAGCTATATAACGGACTGGCATGTTTCTTCAGAAGAATTAATGTCAGACCATAGGCTAATTCGTTTCAATCTCCATTTAAATACGAAAAGCTGGGTGCCCATTCGAAACCCTAGAAAGACCGAATGGACTAACTATAAAACCCACCTAGCACTCAATGTATCTAGGGTAAAAATAGGTCTCTCTAAACACCCCCTAGAACTAGAGGCAGCAGTGGGCGACATAACTAGTTGCATCATAGGTGCATTTGAGAGCAACTGCCCTCTCGGAAAACAACGTAATGAAAAGGACGCCCCATGGTGGAACATGAGACTCGAGGGCCTTCGTATCACCACCCGACATCTCTACAACAACGCAAAGAGAACTGGAGAATGGGGTAATTACAAAGTTAAACTAACGGAATACAACCGAGAACTCAGAAAGGCCAAAAGGAAAAACTACAGGAACTTCTGTGAGGCCATAGAAACAACACAAGAGAGTGCCAGGGTATACAAAGCCATGCCTAAGAAAACGCCAGATCCAAATCTGGCCCTGAAAAATAACGACGGAACATATACCGTCAGCAATGACGAAAAGCTGAGACTGTTGTTCAGCACACACTTTCCAGGTAGCGTCTTGGAAACTGAAATGGCAATTGACCTCGGAAGACCTGCAAGACCCACAGCAGCTGATTGGAGAACCGGCAAAACTGTTGTGACGGAAGGGAAAATAAAATGGGCCATCGGTTCCTTCAAGCCCTTTAAATCCCCAGGTCTAGATGGCATATCCCCATCTTTCCTGCAACAAGGGCAGGACGAGCTACTAAGTAGCCTTAGGAGGATTATGATAAGCAGTTTGGCGCTAGGACCCATCCCAGATGCATGGACCAAAGCTCGGGTAGTCTTCATCCCCAAGATAGGGAAGAAAGACATAGCCAATCCTAAGTCTTTCAGACCCATCAGCTTGACATCGTTTCTCCTGAAAACGATGGAGAAGCTGGTGGACTGTACCATCAGGAGGACATTATTAAGGGACGAACCTCTTCAACCAACGCAACATGCGTATAGAGTGGGAAAATCCACGAGATAGGCTCCTACTACATACTCCTTACCATGGAAACCTTCAAGTGCAAAGTTTACAACTCGGTGCAGTTGCTCAGGCGTGCCGTGTCTGAGTCTAAAGCCAAACTGAAACTTTGGAATAGCCTTTTTGACCTCCCTGGTATCTAGAAGTCTTCTTAAAATGCATCTCTCCAATATTTTGCCAAAAGCTGGCAGAAGGCTTATCGGACGATACGAGTCCAGTTCATCTGCTGGCTTACCGTTTTTGTGAATCATTATGATATTAGCCTTCTTCCAAGCGATTGGAAAATGTCCGAGTCGTAAAGCAGCGTTAAAAATCAGCACAAGGAATAGCAAAGCTTTGCAAGGGAGTAGCTTGATAGAGCGATTATCAAACTGATCCTCACCTGGAGCCTTGTTGTTGCGAAGGGCTTTCATCTCCTTTTGTACTTCAGGAAGAGTGATAGGGGCAACAGGAAGGGACATCTGCAAAGGGGCTTCCAAGGACTCAGTAACTAGTTGAATTCTTCTTGGGGAAGCTGTATCAAACGGTTGGAACCTTTCCTCTAGGTTATTTGCAAACGCTTCAGCTCTGTCCTGTGGGGATCGTGCCCAAGAGCCATCAGGGTTTCGAACTGGAAATTTCGGCGCCACTTGCCTCTTGAACTTACTAGTGAGCTTCCAAACCGCAAAATTTGAACTTTTATAAGTAGTAGCATTCTCCAGGAAGTCATTTAAAGCTTCTCTTTTTAAAATAGCTAGTACTTTTCTCACCCTGTTAGAGATTCTTGTATACAGTCTACCGATTGCTGCATCATTAGTTCTGATAAACTCGCGTCTAAGACGCTTTTTAAGAGTTAGAAGACCTACTGCTTCAGGGGAGAGAGTAAGGTTATTACGCACATAGCTACGGAGAGTTTCACTAGGTGGGGCTGCAATTCGTGCTGCGTCTTTAGTTTTTGTAATAAAAGTTTCGACAGCTTTTTCTATATCCTCCTTCGTGTTAATTTTAGTATTAAGGTTAAAAGCATTATTTAGTTGATCTTGAAAGAGACTAATGTTGGCACCAGGAGAAATAAGCCTTGACATTGGAATTATGTGTTGAGGTGATATTGAAAGTAAAGCAACTAAAGGTAGATGATCAGATGTAAGTTCATACTCTTCATTCACCGTGAGCAGTCTGCTTGCTATTCCCTTGTACATGAAAAAGTCAATACACGTGGGTAAAATCCTTCTATTATATGAGTAGAAAGTAGGTCTACCAGTGGCTAAGACTTGAATTGCACTGCTTGTGATAGAGTTATAAAGAGCAATGCCTCTAGCGTTTGCCGACATATTGCCCCAAAGTTGATGTTTTGCATTGAAATCACCTCCAATAATAAATTTTTGACCAAGCTCAATAAGAAGACTGTCAAACTCAGAAGAACTCCAAAGCAAGCCAGGTGGAAAGTATGTAGCTGCCACCGATATTTCACCCAAATTGGTGGACACAATTACCGATGACAATTGAACTCGATTAGTCATGATTGAATGATGATGGTAATGGACTAATCCTTGCCTGACTAAAACGCACGCTCCTCCTCTTGGCCTTCCACTAGGGTGATCTGCTCGATAACAAGTATAACCAGCAATATTGAAATAAGAATTAATGTGTAAATATGTTTCTGAGATAAGCATGATGTCAATTAGATGCTTATTCAGAAACACTTTAAGCTCATTAGCATTGGGAATGATACTACGAGCGTTCCAGGTTCCGAGGCGCAGCGCAGAAGCCATTATTTACTTTGGTTTCGCAGATTAGAGCCCCTGAGATCTTTTATCTCCTCAAGTAGCTCCGTGATGGTTTTTTGAAGACCTGCAATAGTCTGCTGCATTGACATGATAACTTGTGCTAACGCGTTATCAAATGTTGTTTGTTGCTGTGTATTGTTCCCCAAACAATGGTTAGGATGAGGAATTGAGGGAGAACTTCGCTGTTGATGTGAGTCATTCATTTCAGAACTTCTGTGGGGTTGGCCAGATCTTAAAACATCTGCAAATGTAACGCCCTGTCGCACAACTGTAGTTGGTATTACCTGTTGCTTAGAGATCCGAGCAGATTGATAGTTATTTTCACGGTAAATTGGACCTATGTTGACTCCGGGTTTGCGACGTTTTAATCGTTGAATGTAAATTTTGCATCCCTTATGAGTTGCTTCGTGATTTCCACCACAGTTGACGCATTTTAGGTCATTAGTAGTTTTTGCTTGACACTGACTAGATCCAGTCCAATGAGATTTACTGCACTTGCCACATTTAGGCTCCTTAGTACAATAGTTTTTTGTATGATCGAATCCAAAGCAACGGTAGCATTGACGCATGTCAATTCTTTTTCTCGGCAACTCAACTCGAACTCTTTGTCGGTCAACTTTGTTGATCAGTAAAGCTTCACGATTATTGGTCGCCTTTTTCAGATTTATAAACCAAACGTTCTGGCCTGACGTTACAGAAGTATCATTTCCAGAAGAGTTTTCCATCAAAATCTTTTTCTTTGGATTGTATAGATTCATTACTTCATGACCTTGAGAGTTAAATGCAGTTATTATATCCTCTTTGGGAGTAGATGCAGCCAAGTTGCATACTACTACTCTAAAAGTTCTGTCCTCAGAAAGGCAGAAGTGGGTATATTGCAGATGTACTTCCGAAAGTTTTTTGGTTATAGCTCTGTGGGCGTTAGAATTATTGGCATAAATACGCACATTGTTATTCCTAGCAACCTTGAGCTCGTAGGATCCAGCAGGGACAGCCGAATCAAGAAGTCTCTCAAGAGCAGGCACGTCACTAATAGCCAATACGGTGATCTGGCTGGGCTTAGGTGGTTTTGTAGCATTGGGGGGTCGAGACTTTCGTGTCACTTCAATTTCGTCAGTTTCAGTTTCAACAGTTTCAATGTCATCAATGTCCAATATTTCTTGGTCAGCAAGAATAGCAAACCGATTCTGGTTTGTCAACGTGGGTTTTTTGATCACAGTTGGAGAATGATCTGACGATTTTCTTTTATTGGACATAACATTTTGCCAAGGGACTGATGCCAATTGAAACATAGGCGTATTTTTGTTATGCGGTATTGCACTAGACATGGTACTCGCCTTATTAGTATCTGTGCAATATTGCAGTATGTCCTCCAAAGGCTTGCTCATTATTTCCCCTCCTTTGCGGATACACGCAGTCAGAGGGGTAATGCCCAGTGGGCAGTTTATTTTTTGAGTCTTGCTCACTACTTTTAAGTTTCACCTCGCGATCCCTTGCCGAAACTATTAAATGTCCAACTGGACAATGCGGAAGTAGAAACCAAAAATATTTTTGAATGTTTTGATTTTTTTAATTTAATTTTATTTTACTTATTTTTGACGAACGTTAGGAACGATACTGCTCTGTCGAGCTCAACGAGTTATAAAATGTAAATATTGCATTAAATGTTCAATAAAAAAAACGTGTAAAATAAATTGATTTAAATTTGAAAATATGTTTATTTTTTAGCTCGGAATAAAATTTGCTGAATTTTGAATATAATATGTGTATACTAGTTACCAAAAAAGAAAATAGGTACAACTAAGTACTGCAAGCAATTAGCCTGCAATCGCAAGCAATTGCAAATCATCGTACAAGACACGCCAACAACAATATATGTTCAATTTATAAATTTTAAACTAATATACTATTGTCTATAATTGCACATCCATATTTTACTATTAAATATTTTACATATTTTGCAAAAAAATTAAATTAATACAGTAGAATCCGGTTATAGCGACATTCAAGGGACCGACAATTTTACGTCGTTATATCCGGAAGACGAACTATCCGAAAGGAGCAAAAAAAATGTTTTTTTTTTATTTTATGGATGCCATGTTCGTAATAGGTTTTAAAATAAAACAAATTAATTTTTTAATCAAAACAAAAAATTTAATACAATAGAATCCGGTTATAGCGACTTTCAAGGGACCGACGATTTTACGTCGTTTTATCCGGAAGACAAAATCCATGATTTTGTTTCTTTTTCGTATTGAAAAACACAAAATCCATGATTTTGTTTGCTTCTTTTAGCATTGTTAAAGAAATCAAATTTTCTTCTTTAAAGTTTTTTTTTGTTCGGCACATCGCAATATCCGGTTGAATTGTGAAAAATCTCGTCGTTATAAGCAATAAGCGGAGGCCCTTTCATATAAGTTTGTATGGGGACCAACCAAGCCATCGAGTTTTCGTCGCAATAACCGGACGGACGCTATAAGCGGCGTCGTTATAACCGGATTCTACTGTATATAATATACATATTTAAAATTTGCATGTAATTATTTTGTATATGCAATTATCGACGTTATGCTGCATATAAAATTTATGAATTATATTTTATATACATTATTTAAACAAAATTTAAACCCCTTTTTTTTATTACGAAAAAAATAATATTATTAAAAAAAATGCATGCGTTTATAAAGGAATTTGCTATAAGATAGCCAAACAAAAATTTATAAATAGTATAACTTTTATATTATTTTATTTAATATATATAAATAAATACAAAAATATATGTAAACGGTAATTTGCAATAAAATTAGCTAAATTTGAATATAATAAGGCCATACAAAATGTTTAAGAATTTCACACCTGTAAAAAAGCATTTACAAAATCCATACATCGAACAGGTACATACATACATATGTACATACATCCCCACACAAGCCAGCCGAGCCAATGCCACACACAAGCAACAGCAAATAACTATGAGAACTAACAGGCAACAAGCAAACGTAGAAACAAACGCATCCAAGGCCACACATGAAATTTTTGGCAACCTCGCTGAACACCGAAAGCATAGCGAACAAGATAAATTTGCTCTCAATGCTAACCACTCAATACCCTTTACAAAAATTGCCTTATATCTAGCGGCAGCGGAATACAAGGCAATTTGAAAGAGTATCTAAGGTACGACTGTCCAAATGAAAGAGAGACAAACTCAAAACTCAAAAAGCAAAGCAGAAGCCACATAACGCAAAACGAATGCGGTCGGAACCAGTGTTGCCAACTCCTCACCATAAAAAAAGGACAAATGAACCCGAAAAACAGGACAGAAAACGGACAGATTTAAAAAAAAAGGACAAAAAAACAGGACAAACTATGTTAAATCTAATATAGGGAAAATAAAGGGAAATAAACTGGCCAAATATTGTTAATTCAGTCAATAAATAAGCTAGAACAAATGGTCAAAGCTACATTTACATAATATACATATTAATCAATTTTTTTTATTATTATAGACCCCACAAAATATATAATATATTATAAAATATAATATATTTTCTTGATCAGGGAGACAAGCCGTGTCGATATAGCGATGCCCGTCTATCTGTCCGTCTGGATAAACGCTAGAGCAGAGCAGCCATTTTTGCTGCTATCGGTATATGTAATCAATACGTAATTCAAGTTTATTTCAAATCATTGATACCACACTCCCTTTACGCCCAATATCAATAAAACCTACACAACCTCGTATATCATAATTAGTAATATTTAACATAGAACATTTTTATTCGAAATATATACTATTTTCTATTGTATTCAACTGTCCTGAAAAGTGTCCTTAAAATCGGTTAAGAAAACACAGGAAATATTAAAGAAACAATATTGCGGGCGTTGCCTTGCGCACTCTCTAGCAGCGCTGCCATTAAGCTGGCACACGTAAAAAAGTTAGAAGAATAAGCATTGCTGCTACGCTTCGTTTGAGTTTTATAAAATTATATTTACAATACAAAGTCGGGTCCATCTGACTTATGTATATGCCACGTCCAAATTTTGTATATTGTATAATAAGTCGAAAAGATCAAACAGAAAAAAACGATGAGTCCATTTAAAAAAAGGCTGAATTTTTTGCAATTGGCATTTTAAATTTTTTAACTTAACAAAAAAAAGCTAGATCTAGCCATATTATGATGTTCGATATGCCCGATTCGATCTTACTTAAACATATCACGACTGCATTGCTTTTACATCGGTTTGTAGAAATTGGAATATCAATATAAAACCGATCCATGTAGATTTAAATGATATTTTCCATGCGCGATTTATACAAATAAAAAAAGGATGAAAAAAGGACAGATTAAAATAAAAAAGGCATTTTTTCCGGATAGGGGACGTTTTAAAATTCTTGCGGATAGATCGGTTTAAAAAAGGACAGATCTGTCCTGAAAAAGGACAAATTGGCAACACTGGTCGGAACGCCGTCGAAAATCAAAACAAACGAGCATGTCTGTTAAGATAACATTGTTATGAAGCGGGCCTGTTATTTAACAGACAAGCCGTCTGTTATTAAGCAGACCGAGCCGATCTGGGTTGAAAAACTTTTGCTATCGATAAAAAGGGGCGGACATTTCGGCCCTTGGATTAGTTACTCTATGAGATGCAACCAAGTGTAGCTGCCGACATTTGATGTGTATGTGTAGTTTTATTGTGTGCGTAATTGCGTGACAGCATTAATTTGAGAAAATAAATATCTTATTTTGTTCGCTAATTAATATTGTTTAAATGGGTTCCCGTAATGAGTGTCGCATCTATGTTGGAAATTTACCACCGGATATTCGTACCAAAGACATTCAGGATCTTTTCCATAAATTCGGCAAAGTTACATTCGTGGATTTAAAAAATCGGCGTGGTCCGCCATTTGCATTTGTTGAGTTTGAAGACGCGCGGTGAGTAAAGAAGCACGTACATATGTATGTCTATATATGTATATGCGTTCATACATTTTTCCCTGCACATATGCACACTACATACATACCACCCATCTAGCTACAATTATTGCATGCAGCCGCATATGTAGTATATGTATGTATGTATGTATATGTACATTTGTTTTATTTGTCAAAGTGAACTTGTATTTCCCGTATATTTAGAGATGCTGATGACGCTGTTAAGGCCCGAGATGGATACGACTATGATGGATATCGACTTCGCGTAGAGTTTCCACGCGGCGGTGGCCCTGGAAGTTATCGTGGCAACAATCGCAATGATAGGAGTCGGGATGGTGGTGGACGCATGGGTGGACGAGGACCGCCAGCTAAGCGATCTCAATACCGTGTTATGGTAACTGGCTTGCCCAGTTCGGGTTCTTGGCAGGATCTGAAGGATCACATGCGCGAGGCAGGTGATGTTTGCTTTGCTGACACTTATAAGGATGGCTCTGGCGTTGTAGAGTTCCTACGTCATGAGGATATGAAGTATGCTATTAAAAAGCTGGATGATTCACGTTTTCGTTCACATGAGGTAGGTTTCAATGATTTTTTTGTAATTATAAGATAATTTATCTTTCTTTACAGGGCGAAGTTGCCTATATACGGGTCCGTGAAGATAGCGGAGATAACGACCGTGGTGGCGGTGGCGGCGGTGGAGGTCGCGATTATCGTGATAGGTGAGTAAAAGAGAACAAATTTAACGAAAATAATTGAAACTTAATGTTATTTTGTTTATGTAATTGTAATATTATCCTTTTTTTTTGTTTTGTTACATTTAGGTCTCGTTCACGATCTTTTTCTTCGCGGCCACGTCGTCGGGGTACACCCACATATTCGCCGGTGCGTCGTCAATCCTATTCCAGGTCTCGCTCACGTTCTAACTATTAAATTCTTAATCTTAATTCATTAATCTAAATATTTCTTACGAGCAGGAAATATTAAGAAAAGCAAGAAACCTATAATTCTTTCACTCCCCAACCGCTATTTAAAATTAATGTCTGTTCTAAAATGGAAATTAATTGATCCGACCAGCATAAAGAACTAAGAATATTTTGAATCAATCTGGAGTAATGTGATTCCAAGTACACCGAAATTTTTTAAAATTATTTAATGAAAACTTTTGACATTTAATTTATTCTTGAACTATTTACATGTACAACACAAGGAAAGTCCTATATACATTCCTTGTTTTAACTAATTGCATTCATAAAACGTAATTTAATAGAATTTATATAATTTCTGAAAATCAAAGAAGACACGACAAGAAATCCTAAAAAAGCCTAACAAAAAATTAAGTACATCCCAATTTTATTAAGCAAGAATATATATATATATAAATGTAAACAAAAAATAGAACCACAAAAACTGTATGAATATTTAAAAATAATTAATATTTTATTTTATTTTCTTCTCTTCCCATTTTACGCGTTTATGTTTGGAGTATATGAGGAGGAGGATTATTGGAGAAGGAGGAAGGATAATTTTGATAATGATGATTATAAAGTGGAAAGGAAAATATTGAATTTGGAAAAATGTAGTGGTGTCAGGATATTTGGAAACCAATTTCTTTAAAAATGTTATCAAGATTCAACAGGATTTGGATGTTGGGAGACATGTATGGAAATTGAATATTAGGCATTTCAATCATCTAAACAAAAAAACTGAATAAAAGCTAGAACAACGTGGGATACAGTTGCCTATGACCTCCGCCCGCTCTAAATAATTGGAGGACATCTTTCAATTGTAATATTTACTCTCATTTGGAATCCCGTTTTAAGTGAGGGAGACCTTCGTGTTTTGGGTTGTTTTTTTTTATTATTGTTTTGGTGTGATTAGTCGAATATGATGAACGTGTGCACACGGACAGGATATGCAAGGATATTGGATACGCATCCCCCTCACTTCAGAAATCGTTTCATATGTGAATTTGACTTAAATTTCACATACCTACGGATAATATACGGTGTGATAATAATTTCGTGGCTTTTGCGCCCATATCACCGGAGTTTTTGCAAACTTCGATGTTGTATTGGGCCCAACGCTGGAGTGTCTTGTCCTTGTGATGTTAATTAATCTATCCTTGTGGTATGTTTAAAAATATGCGATTTAGCATCTGTTTTGAGTTACATTTTCTTTATTTATAAATCTTTTCTGTATAATATATATAGATGCAATATAAAAATTGTATTTATCTGGATTGGAAACCTAACCATAAAAAAAAAATTTAATTTGTTCAAATCTCGTTGGATACATGGTTTTAGATGAGAAGCCGATGCTTTAGTCTCCAGTTAGTTTTGTGTTGAGCTCTAGTTTATCTGGGTGTTATTTATGTTTAAATTAAAAACAAAAGCGTAGCTTATTTTTAAAATCTGTAGTACTTTAAGAAAAATCGGAAAGGCTGTAGTCGGACACAACCACCAGTGCTGTAACATATCGCTCATTTACCAGAAGAGTGTCATAACTCAAAATCGCGCGATTTTTGAGCTAATGCAGAAATGCTTGTTGGTTAATAATCTATGTTGTGCCAAAATGTCACTATCCTATCTTCAATACACAGAGCGTGTATGGTGGTACACGGCGCTTGAAAATTTTAAATACGTTTATCTCGAAACGCACTTTTTTGAGTTATAACAATCTTCTGGAAAATGAGCGATATCATCTCCGCTGTTTCTTAACCAAATTAAATTAAATTTTAGCGTCGTTAAAAAATTGTCGCTTTCTAACCTAAAATTAACCAGAATGGGCGGGGCAAATCAGTCGGCCGCGACCGACTGTAGAATACCCTGTACTACCGGCTGATCGATGTTTTTGTAACATATTAAACAATCGATGTGCATTTCCCCACATCAATGTTTTTCCATCACCATCGATTCGAATCGAAAAATGTTTCAAATACCCTTTCTAATAAACTACCTCAGTAAAATAGCTATATGTGCAAAATTTACTTTTACTATTCCCGTTATTTTGAAAGACATTTCAATATTTTGAGTATACACGTTTATTCACTTATTCATTGTGATATTTTTCCATATTTTTATTTTTTTTTGGCCCTTGACAAAAAGTTCTGTTAGCCATCAAAAGTTAACCAAGTCATGGGTTTCATAGAAAATGGCTATATGTGCAAAATTTAGTTTTTTTATATTTGAAGTCCAAAACGCTACTTTTTATTGGTCAAATGTTAGTTAAATTTCAAGGACATAAATTACCAACTGTTTAAAAGTAAAATCATGTTGTTTAATTAAGTTTTTAATTAAAAACAATTAAAAATAATTAAACATTAGCCCTCCAGACATTGAAAACAAAAAAAAATTGGTAAAAATTAAATTTCCAACTCATTTTTCCTTAAAAATGGATTTTATTTGTGAAAATGATTATAATTTATCGAAAAGTTTTAGAAACTTTTGAAAAAATATCCTTAGACTATCCATAAACATCCTTAGACCAAGCGTAAAGAAGCAGAACTTAAAGACTGCAGTCACACTTGTTCAAGTATTTTAAATATGGAGTCATCTAAAATTAGAAACTGCATCCCAATTTGGTAGGGTTTCATCCAATAACCACGGGTGAGTAGGTGGAACAAATTTTCAAAAAGGATAAGCATCCTTATTTTGACCGTAAAGTACGAGGATCGCCAGAATTGCATAGGAATGAAATTGGCCAAATTGCCGTATACAAAAAATTAGAATTTACGATACCAAACGTGGAAATTTTGTCATCTATGATGAAAAAACACCAAATTTAGGATAATTAAGTATTAATCGGGTGGATAGGCGACACCAAAGACGTATCCTGCAGAGTTACCCCATACGCACCCAAGGCAATGCAGCGCTTACAATCTGGACCGATTTCAGCTTCATAAAAAGACATCCAATATGCTTTGGTAGATATCGGACAAATGTGCAAGTGCTTACCGATATCTCTGAGAATGAAATTTTATCATTTGCGAACGCGGACGAAAGGATATTTTCACAGGACAACGCTTCAATGCGTGCGGTACGGCACGAAGGGCGTTCCTGGAACCCAAAATTTACTACTTAACGTATTGAATTGCTATAGATCAAAACCTTAATCATATTTAAAACCTTTGAAACATAGTTTAATCAAAAGTTTTTACCGGTAGAACACAATTTGAGTTCTTAAAACACATTAATGATGCCATTTTCCCGAACTGGGTACAAATTCCTATATCCGACCTCCAAAACTTGGTCAACTCGGTACCCGATGGCTGGAATTTGGCCAAAAACATAAGGAAACTAATATATTTTTATAAACAAATAATAAAAGTTTATTTTTAAATTTATAAACAATAATTACACAATTTTTTCTAAATAATCTTGATTTTGCACATATAGCCATTTTCTATGGAAATGTTTTTTAATAAAATAAATTGTTGGTAAAATAAAAAAATATTCAAAATTTTTAAATTGCTATAAATTTAACAGCCTAGTGCCTATATTGAAAAAATATAAGTTAAATTTTTCACGTAATAGTTTAAACAAAAACAACAGAAAAAAGTTGCACATATAGCTATTTTACTGGGGTATTTAGAAATGGCGGCAAAGTGTAATAATAATAACCAGAATGGGCGGAGCAGATCAGTCGGACGGGCCCGACTGTCTTATACCCTGTGCCAAAGCTCGCGCTGCGCGCTCGCAAATACAGTATATAATTTAATAAAATATTTTAAATATAATTTAATTTATTTATAAAGAATAGTATGGGCGCGCATCGTTTCGTTTATATCTTTTGTGTTTATTATCCAATTTCAATGCGCTTTTCAAGATAGTTAAATATAATAGAAGAGAGCTTTTGTTCCAAATAACAACATTCTATGTTCAATATTACGCTTGCTGTTTAACTTTGTATGTTCAAATGTTCTCACAATCGCACAATTGCCCAGCAGCGTGCTTGGTATCGCCATCTCGCTCGCACACTATTTCCAAGCGTAAAGTTGCTGAGCTGCAACGGCGTGTGCATGCAGTATTCCGTCGCTTATATCTCCTTTGTTTATTAACCGATTTCAATGCGCTTTTCAGGACAGTTAAATATAATATAAGAGAATATATATTCAACAATAACAACATTCTATGATTAATATTACGCTTGTTTTTGAACTTTTAAGTTCAACTATTGTGAAGCTTATATCTCCTGTGTTTCTTAACCGATTTCAATGCGCTTTTCATGATAGTTAAATATCATACAAGAGAGCTTATGTTCCAAATAACAACCTTCTATGTTTAATATTACGCTTGTTATTCAACTTTTTATGTTAAAAAATCACGCGCGCTCTGGCGCGCTCGACCTGACAGTCGGGCAAGCCCGACTGTCTTATACCCTGTACCACAGCTCGCGCTGCGCGCTCGCCCGTTCAGTATATAATAAAATTCTTTAAATATAATTTAATCTATCTTGATTAAAACGATCTGACGAGGTGGCAACGCTACCGCCAAAACTCAATTTGGCACATGGTATGGCGATGAAGGTGGCGCTCGAACACTTGTCGCTTGGTCTCTGACGTCACGCCTCACAGACTTTTGTTATTTTGCGCAATCTTATTTTGGCACCTTGCATTGGTGTTGTTTACATGCGTACATGCACACATACATGTATGGTATTCGTCTATTCTACATGTATGTGTGTTTCTGTTTATACATACACACATACACTTGCTGGGCTGCAGGGCCCGTGCGAAGCAATACATGCAGTATTGAGTAGCTTATATCTCCTCTGTTTATTAACCGATTTCAATGCGCTTTTCAGGATAGTTAAATATAATAGAAGAGAGTATATGTACCAAATAACAATATTCTATGTTTAATATTACGCTTGTTTTTGAACATTTAAGTTCAACTTTTGTGAAGCTTATATATCTACGAATACCGAAGACAGCGGCAGCCGAGGACGTAACAACAGTCACAAAAATTGCACTTAGCGGCTATGCCTTGCTTTCATTTTGGTCACAATTTCATTTGTGGCGCCACCGCAAAAAAAACACGAAGTCGCAGTCGAAGCAAAATGAAATTGCATGTAACTACATTTTTTTTTTTAAACACTGATAATAACTAGGTATATCACATTAGCTTAGTTGAGCTCCGGAACTACACTAAATTATATTGTGTTCTACAATAAATGTGTGAATTGGGGAATGACAGGAATTGCATTGGTATCTCATTCCCACATATTCAGTGGGTCACAGCTTAAAGTATGCAGTGCATACTTTGAATTTCAAACCTTAATAAATCTTAAAGTATTTAGCGTATTGCAATAAAAGTGGTGTTAAATTAAAGAGTAAAATGTTAAGATTAAAATATATATATTAACTTATTTTAATTTTCAATACACTATTTAAAAAAAAAAAAATAAGTTAAATACTGCGTTTTTTCATGCCACAGCTTATTGTATGCAGTAACTTTTCGAGCCAATGCTGCATACATTCTTGGAATTCTAACGGTACTTTTTTGTTTGTATGCTTTGTGCCGAGTTTCTTTAATATAGTTTGCTTGCTATTTAGTCAGTTTTTGCATCTCAAGCGTCATTAATATAAGATTTTCAATATGAGTCCACGCACAGTGGCTCATTTGCCGAATCTATGGTGCCAAAAATCATAACTTTTGAACTAGTTAATGGATTTGCATGAAATAAACGGCGTTTATTAGATAATTGTCCAAATTTATATAATAATCAAGGTTTATAGCGCTGCGACTTCTAGAAGCTGCGCTATAGGTTTCCAAAGTTGGATTTTGTTGTAAATTTCAGAATTTTTCCCGCTAAAAAAAAGCTAGATTTGTTGTGGTTGAAAACAGACATAAAATAAAACATTTTATTTAAAATAATTAATAGATATCATTTTTTGATTTATTTAAAGGCCATTTGCGTTAAAATTTATTTTCTAAAAATTTTTTTATTATTTAAAATTTTATTTTAAAAATTGGTCTAAGGTACAAAAAATTTTCAAAATTAATTTTCCATTATACACTCAATAACATTATAATAATTGTCTAATATTCAATATTTAATAATAAATATTAATTTTATTACTAAATAGGTATATTTTGTCATCGTTAACTCAAAACACTAAAATTCATATACAAACAGTCGAATATGCATGTAACAGAGACACTGCATGCGGTTCATTTTCTTCTTCTTATACCCTGAATCACATGCATTTTGCACTAGGTAGCTTCAGTTTTTTGACTTTAACTGATGTTCCTGGATTTTCCTGGGTAAGAGATTTTTTGAAACATGTTCAGAAATATTTGAAGAATACGATGAAAGATAGGGCAGCCTGGACAAATGCGGACAACGTTTTAGGGCTTCTCCCAAAGTTGAAAAATATGTCTAAAAACAGGTAGTTCGCCAAATAATTCCGCACAAATTTTCGAACCACGGAATCACAGTGTTTTTTGTTTTATAACATCTAAAATAAGTGTAATTGCAAATATAAATTTAAACATAATCGATTTCTTTTATACTTTTTTTGTTTATCGCCACTTAAGTTAGACAAATTGCACGTCAAAATGGCCGTTTTACCAAAATGAAAATGTTTGTTCAACTTTGACAGTCTGTAACTACCAAACCAGTAATCCAAATTGAATAAAATTTCGGTTTCCCCAGTTTTAGATATATATCTATCAGATAACATTAATTTTATTCAGCAACTCGTTTAGCGGGAAATCATTTTTGGCACGATAGATCTAGCGAATGAGCCACTGTGCCACGTACGACTTTGGCACAGTGAGAATTGGTGATACATCATTTCAAAAATGGTCTATCGCAGCGGAAAATAGCTGAAATAGTTAATATAAAGTTCCCTTCAGTCCAAAAAATTATCGAGCGATTTAGTCATGAAAATCGTTTGGCGAATAAAAGGCGTCAAGCGCCAAACAAAATTTTCAATGAAGCAGATGAGCGCTATATAGTACGGAAAATTAAGGCAAACCCGAGACTATCGGTTCCAAAATTGGCATAGAGCTATTCTAGGCAAGGATTGCTGTGATGAAACTGTGCGCCGTGTTCTACGTGAGCATGATTTTAATGACAGAGTTGCTCGGAACAAGCCATTTATAAGCCCCAAGAATAGGCTGTCCCGGCTAACATTTGCCAAAGCTCATCTGTCGATGACACCAGACTTCTGGAACACGGTAATATATGCAGATGAGTCCAAGTTAAACATATTTGGATCGGATGGAAACGCATATGTTTGGCGGAAGGCTAATACGGAGCTACAAAAGGAGAACCTAAAATCCACAGTTAAACACGGAGGAGGGAGCGTAATGGTTTGGGCCTGTATGTCCGCTGCTGGTCCGGGAAAACTGGCCTTTATAGAGTCTACCATGGACAAATTTATGTACCTTAATATTCTCAAGGACAATTTGTTGCAAAGCGCGGAGGATATGGGCATAAAGCCAAATTTCCGTTTTTACCAGGATAATGATCCAAAGCACAAAGCGGGTATTGTGCAGTCTTGGTTAATATATAACTGCCCCCATGTCATGATTCCGCCGGCACAATCACCCGACCTCAACGTGATTGAGAATTTGTGGTCAATATTGGAAAAAAAGATTCGCAATTACAACATTTCGACCAAAAATGACCTAAAAGAGGCTCTGGTGAAAGAGTGGAGCAACATATCCACCGAATTGACCAAAAAATTGGTGGCTTCAATGCCAAAACGTCTGCAAGCTGTGGTAGACAATAAAGGCTATCATACCAAATATTAAAAACATTCAAAATATTCGATATTTCCAAAAAATTTAACATTTCTAAAACTGCATAAAATAAGCTGTGAACCAAAAAACATCAGTATTTTTATATTTTCCTTATTTTTGTTAACTAAAAGATAATTTAGACAATAATTGAAGTTACCATGTGAATAAAGACAGTTTTTCCTTTAATTTGGCACCTCTTTGAAGTTAATACTCCTACTTGATCGATCTCTATAAAGTTTTAAAGTCTAGCATTTGCACTGCATACTTTAAGCTGTGAGCCACTGTACATGTAGAATAGACGAATACCATACATGTATGTGTGCATGTACGCATGTAAACAACACCAATGCAAGGTGCCAAAATAAGATTGCGCAAAATAACAAAAGTCTGTGACGCGTGACGTCAGAGACCAAACGACAAGTGTTCGAGCGCCACCTTCATCGCCATACCATGTGCCAAATTGAGTTTTGGCGGTAGCGTTGCCACCTCGTCAGATCGTTTTAATCAAGATAGATTAAATTATATTTAAAGAATTTTATTATATACTGAACGGGCGAGCGCGCAGCGCGAGCTGTGGTACAGGGTATAAGACAGTCGGGCTTGCCCGACTGTCAGGTCGAGCGCGCCAGAGCGCGCGAGATTTTTTTTTTTACAAATAAAAACTATTTTAATATAATTCTATAAGCGTAAGATCAGTGCTGTAGCGCGACAGTGAGATATATCGAGACTTTTCATTTTTAAGATAATTGCAAAATTCAAGTGATTCGCACGGGACGCAAAACAAAAGTGGCTTGTGAGGTCAAAAAATACAATCACCAATTTCAGCGAATCCAGTGCACAGTGGTTGCGCCCATAGGCCATAATTCAAAAAATTTAAAAAAAGATTTCTTCGTGAAAAGTAGCAAAATCGTCTCTAAAATAGCCAAGCTTCTTCGTGCTAAATGAATTTTTCCTAGAAAATTATAGTTCTCGCTAAAAATTGACTTGAATGCGGTAAATGTGTGTTCAAATTTGCAACGCAGCTGTGCTTAGCTAGATTTTTTCGTAGCAAACTTTAATTTCAACAGGGTCAAACTTTTGTTAGTGTGGTCGTAATTAAATAAGTTAGAATGCATTTTGAAGGTCAAGGTATGTATTTAAACAAGTTATTTTTGTGTATTTCATTCGATCGATTAAATGTTTTTACATACATATATTCGATCAATGTTACCCTTTTAGACAAGGACAAAGAATTAGATGAAATATTTGATAAAATCAGCATGGAACAGGATTTCAAAGGATTCGGTCAAATCCTTGGGAGATAAAGTTCCAAATCTATTCCAAAACAGCTTAAATGGTACGAAGAATATAAAATTCATTAATTTTAGGCATACATTTCATAAAGAAAATACAATTTCCCGTTTTCAGTTTTAAAGCTACAGTTTACCAGCTAAAGACTTAGGATATGGCATGTACGTAGTCTATGACAATCTTCACCGATACTGTGAATTACATTACGATCGGATAAGAAACATCGAAGAGAACACAATGTACAGGGTCTACTACAGTCCGTTACGTCCAACTTTAGCTCCGTCCTTACTGGTTTTGTGTAATTTTTGGACGTCTGTTCTATGTTTACTTAAGGTTTTAGTTGTGTTTCCCCCAATAAGATATACATCATCCTATTGCTCAATGTATTTAGTTAAAAAAAATTTGGACGGGGCAGATCAGTCGGACGGGCCCGACTGTAAAATACCCTGTGCCCATTTAAAAAATGGGAAAAACAGGGTTAATAACTTTGTGCGAATGTATGTAACAGGCAGAAGGAGGCGTGGCAGACCCCACAAACTATATATATTCTTGATCAGGGAGACGAGCTGAGTCGATTTAGCCCTGTCTGTCTGTCTGTATGAACGCTGAGATTTCCTAAACTATAGAAGCTAGAGAAGCCGTTTTGGTCTCTTTTGAAAGGTGTGTACCATAAGCAGATCAAGTTTATTTTAAATCTTGGATGCCACGCCCCTATCGCCTACAATGAATGAAATAAAATACATTCGCCAATTTAAGAGTCACTGAGATATTTGCATAAATTCTGTCTTCAGAAGTTTGTAGGCCTATGTTATACGAAAATGAGGTTTTGTTCAAATTTTGGATGCCACGCCCCCTTTACGCCTTAATCGATAAAAACCGAATAACAAGCGTTATATTGAACATAGAATGTTGTTATTTGGTATATATGCTCTCTTTCATTATATTTAACTATCCTGAAAAGCGCATTGAAATCGGTTGATAAACACAGGAGTTAGCGAAACAATATTGCGAAACAATATTGCAGGCGGCAACTCGCTCGGCCTCTAGCAGCGCGGCCGTTAAAGCTGGAACACAAAACAAAGAAGAAGAAGAATGGCTGCTACGTTTTGTATGACAGTTTTATATAATTATATTTAAAATATAGGGTACAGGGTATTCTACAGTCGGGCCCGTCCGACTGATCTGCCCCGTCCAAATTTTTTAAAACTGTCACACTAAGCGTATCAGCGGTACTTCTTCCATTTTCACGTGTTCCAGCTGCGCAGCGCTGCTCCTGATGCTGGGCTGCGCTGCCAATTGCGTAGCTTATATCTACTTTGTTTATTAACCGTTTTTAATGCGCTTTTCAGAATAGTTAAATATAATAAAAGAGAGTAAATATACCAAATAACAACAATCTACGTTTAATATTATGCTTGTTTTTGAACTTTTAAGTTCAAGTATTTCGTAGCTTATATCTCCTGTGTTTACTTACCGATTTCAACCTGCTTTTCTAGATAGTTAGATATAGTAGTAGAGAGTATATGTTGAATATCGATATTTGTTATCCCATTATGAGTAAGCCAAATATTATCTGGCATATCTTCGCTATTTCTAATTTAAATCATAAATAATCATAAAGCATCGATGAAGAATACCATAGACTATGTACATGCCAAATTACAAGTCAGTAGCCCTATTGTTTTCAAGATTTTTGAGATAGGTGTAGGTTTTTGATGTTTCGCGGATGAAGGAGGCGAAATATCCAAAATCTGAAACAAACTCGTGCTGCTTACGATAATAGAGAACCGGCCTGGTGTCTCTATCTCTTTTAGTTGCTGAGATCTAGGTGTTCATACAGACGGACGGACAGACGGGCAGACGGACATGGCTATATCAACTCAGCTCGTCGTCCTCAGTCAGAATATATGTATATACTTTGTGGGGTCTACCACACTTCCTTTTGCCTGTTACACACAGCTGTCATTTGCACTAAATTAATAGACCCTTTTACTTTTTTGAAGTACAGGGTCTAAATACGAAGTTATGAGGAGGCGTAAAGGGGGCGTGGCCAAGATTTGAAATAAACCCTGTCTGCGCATTGAATGCATCTACCAATGGCAAAAAAAACAGTATTCCTAAACCATTAATTAAGCCTTCAAAATTCAAAAACAGTCAAACCGAAACTGACGAAAATGAAGACTAAAACTAATAATTAAAAAAAAAAATAAAATAAATTTAATGAATCAGTTAATACACGAATAAAGTATTGAATTTGAAAATAAAAAATTTATATATTATATTTAAATACGTTTTGATAAAAACATTGTGAAAATGACTTACGTTTAATAAAACAATTTAATTTACATTATAATTAAAGTTGAAAAAAAGAAACAAAGCTTAATTTTGAAAAATAAAGGTATTTATTATTATTTTGATATACAGTATAATTCGCTTAACTGCTTCGAGTCGATTGCAGTGATTTTGGAGGCAGCTATCTTAAAAAGGCAGCTAACGTAATTTTTATAAACTGTCTAAAATAGAATGAATTTGATCCATTTAAATGAATTTTATATAACATTGCAAAATGAAAGAATTAAGCTTGTAGTTCTTATATAACATTTGTTATACACATATTTATTTTTACATACTACATATATGTATTATTTTTCTTAAAAAACTGTAATTTATGTTTGCACTGATGCCGATACAGATTCTTTTAAAAATGTGTCCTCTAAGGATGTAAAGCTTGGAAGAAATTCTTCGATTGATTTGATTTGATTTTTAGTTATGCGGTTTATTGTTGATCTGTCACACTTGTATTTCGTGCAGAGAACACTTTTATCAACGTTTTCGCTGACAGTCGTAATAATTTGGAGTTTTTCTTTTATAGTTAAGCCAACCAAGCGCTTCACTTTACCCATTTTCACGATTAGGAATGATTTGTGCACACAAATGGCACGATCTTAACAAATAGCACGATCAAAACAAACGAAAAACGGACATGCGCAAAGAGATGCAAGCGTTGCCATATGCACAAAAAAAGATACATGATTAAAACTCATAAATTTGTTGTTTCCAAATTCGAATCCTAGATGGCGCAGTTAAGTTGGATGATATTCATAGAATAAGACAGTTAAATTCTGCCGAAACGAGGCACTTAAGTGCGAAAGGCAGCTAACTTGAATGCAGAAAACGTAATTAATTTCATACAAATGAGACCATAAATGCAGAAAAAATAGAAAATAAGGCAGTTATCTTGACGATGCAGCTAAGCGTCGAGGCACTTAAGCGAATTATACTGTACTATATTGTACAAACTTTTTAGACCCTGTACTTTGAAAAAGTACAAAAGGGTCTATTAACTTAGTGCAAAGAGGAAATGTGTGTAACACCCAGAAGGAGGCGTGACAGACCCCACAAAGTCCTCAATCTTTGTCCTATTCCAATATCCTTATGTATGCAGATGATGTTAAACTTGTACTTTCTTTTAAAGATTTCTCTTCCAGCAATCTTTTGCAAGATGATTTAAATTCCATGCACCGGTGGTGTATGTCAAATAATGTTCTTTTAAATAAAAGTAAATGTGTTTTTATGAGCTTTTCTAGAATTTCCCCCTTTTCTGCAATATATACGATCGATAATGTTCCATTGCAATGCATTTCATCACTTCATGACCTTGGAGTAATATTTGATCCTAAATTAAGCTTTACGCTACATATTTCTGCTATTATTAGCAAGGCCAAGAGTGTACTTGGATTCATTAAACGCTGGTCTAAAGAATTCAATGACCCTTATTTTACCAAACTTTTGTATACCTCTCTAGTGCGTCCCATTCTTGAATACTGCTCATGTGTTTGGTGTCCCCAGCATAGAGTGTATCAAGATAGGATAGAATCAGTTCAGAAACAATTCCTTTTATTTGCTCTTCGAGGATTAAATTGGGATCTTAATCTTCGCTTACCACCTTATTCTGCAAGATTACTTCTTATTAATCTTCCGTCTTTATCTAATCGTAGGACTGTTTTAAGTGTTTTATTTCTTCATAAGTTGATTTTAGGTGAAGTAGACTCCCCTGCCCTTTTGAATCAAATTAGTTTTTCAATACCTCGTAGGCCTACTAGGAACTTTCAACCTATTTTTCTTCCTGTATGCACCACTGATTATGCTATGCACAATAATTGGTGGTAAATATTGTCTACAAAAGCTTAAGTTTTGAATTTCATCCCAAAATATTGATTAGAACGCCCGCCAGGTGGAAAAAACGTTTGACCGTCTACAGACGGTCTTTTAGTTGAGATATCGTTATGAAATTTTCACCAAAAATCTAAAAAAATAATTTAAATATACTATACAAAAATTGGTCACATCGGCCGATTTTAACCTATAGCTCAAATAGAACCCTCTAACAAGCAAACACTCGATTGTACGCGAAATAGCCGACTTTTATCTATATTATGATTACTTTTTTTAGTGATATTATTAAAAACAATTTATATATTTGCACCATTTCACCAGTTTTATTAAATCTAATATATGAAGGTAAATTGAATGATATATTAGGAGTATTTTTTGCATCATCACGAGATGTTGGACGAACTATATAATAAATAGATTTGCTGGCAATAAGACCAGGAACTATTCCCTCTCAAAACTCTATAAGTGGTGGCCATATCCATGATAGAAAAGTCTTTTTTAATATGTCGGGACTCTTCACGAGCATGAAACTACTTTTCGAGTTCATACTTAAATCTTCAAGCTAAGCAAAGTCATCCATTGATCATTATGCATTATGTGGTTATGCATTAACCACATTCTGGATGCATAAATCTATTGCCTTATATAGATAAAGTCGGCTATTTCGAATTTAAATGATCGACAATACGGATACACTCGAGTGTTTGCGCGTTAGAGGGTTATATGTATGTATGTACAAAAATTAAAACAAAATAACGCAAGGAAAAATTTTTAAGCAACAAAATATGTGTTTACACATTTTTGACACTGTCAAGAAACTCTTTACACACTTTAGTTTTCGATTCTGTTTTGTTCTTTTCCAAGAAAAAACGGTACTTTTCCGTCAACTATGCTTTTGCACGCTGCGCTGTGTTTGCATTAATTTTCATTTAATTGCAAAATCTGGCTGATCACGCGTCAAATAGATCAATTTTTAATTATTTAAAATGCCTGGAGCTAGATTGACTTTTAAAATGACCCAATTGATTTGTTATAATCACCAAACGGGAAAATCGGTTGCAGAATTAACGGATATGTTTCGTGTGTCTCGAAAAACAATTTATAACGTTTTGAGTCGAGCGGAAAATGAAGGAAGACTGGAATTAAAGTGTGGAGGTGGTCGAAAAAAGAAGATTGACGAAAGGGCAGACCGCCTAATAATGCGTAAGGTCCGTCAAAACCCCCAAATTTCGACCAGAACCCTTGCTAAGGAGTTGGAGGAAGAGTGTGGCACCGTCGTTTCACACGAAACCGTCCGCCAACTTATTCTACGAAATAAATACTCTTCAAGAGTTGCTCGGAAGAAGCCGCTGCTTTCGGAAGCCAATATTGAAAAGCGCCTAACTTTTGCTGTAAACATGAGCAACAAGCCGGACAACTACTGGGATGACGTCATATTCTGTGACGAAACCAAATTAATGATGTACTATAATGATGGACCAACCAGAGTATGGCGCAAGCCGTTAATAGCCTTAGATCAGCGCAACATCGTTCCGACAGTAAAATTTGGCAAATTGTCGGTCATGATTTGGGGATGCATTAGCAGCAAGGGAGTGGGAGAGCTTGCGTTTATAGAGAACACAATGAACGCTAAGCAATATCTCTCCATTCTCAAAAACAATTTGAGGCAAAGTGCAGACAAATTTGGCCTAATTGTCGACAATAAGCCAAATTTTAAGTTTTATCAAGACAATGACCCCAAACATAAGGAGCTGAATGTACGCACATGGCTCCTTTATAATTGCCAAAAGGTGATAGATACACCTCCTCAGAGCCCCGACATGAACCCAATTGAAAATTTGTGGGTTCATCTGAAAAAAAAGTGGCAAAAATGCAGCCTAAAAGCCGCGCCGCCTTAAAAACGGCAGTACTGGAGGAGTGGAACAAAATTCCATTAGAATATGACCTTCAAAAGTTGGTTAATTCAATGAAAAATTGCATTAGGCTTGTGGTTAAAGCTAGTGGGGGTCATACTAAATATTAAGTTTAGTTTAAGATAGTATAAGTTTATAAATATATTATAAAAAATATAGGGAAGGGGCAGATCAGTGGGACGGAGGCTACAGTCGGACGTAACCGACAGTAGGAGACCCTTTACTTTGAGTATATGTACATAAATATAAGAGGCACACACACTAAGCTACCCGCATATGCCTAGTACGGCAAATTGTCTGTGGCATATGTTCGCTGTTTCTTATCCGATCGAAAACAAAATTCACAGCGTCGATAGAGAATGTCGTAAACTAGTTAAATCCCAAATTACAAATCAATAACTTTAAAACTGTGGCTACAGCAGCTTTTTGCGGTTTACTTGGGAAGGGGGGGAGGTATTCAAAATCTAAAACAAACTCGTGCTGCTTACTGAATAGGGGAACCTAAATACCGCTCTTATAGTTGCTGAGATCTAGGTGTTCATACAGACGGACAGACGGACATGGCTATATCGACTCGGTTTGTCGTCTTGATCAAGAATATATATACTTTGTGGGGTCTGCGACGCCTCCTTCTGGGTGTTACACACATTTTCTCTTTGCACTAAACTAATAGACCCTTTTTACTTTTTTAAAGTAAAGGGTCTAACTATAGCTTAAGTATTTTGTGTAGAGTTTCTTGACAGTGTCAAATATGTGTAAACACATAGTTTGTTGCTTAAAAATTGTTCCTTGCGTTATTTTGTTTTAATTTTTGTACATACTTATTTGAAATACTTTATATAATAGTTCTGCATTTAAAAAAATGATAAAACTTAACAAAAAGCGCTATTTTTCCCATGCAAAGTAAAAAAATATTTTGTTTTTGCAGTGTGTAAACACTTTCTTGACATACTGTATATAACTTTTTTTATATAAGCACCGCAATTTATTAAAACCAATTAATATCATGAATAAATAAAATAGTGCTGAGATCCGCGCTTGGTTATCGTGGATTCCTATTCTTCTTTCAAAGCATTGACCGCTGCTTAGAATTTGCCTTTATTGTTGTTGTTGTCAGCGCAGCCGTTTCTTCGGCTGTTTGCAGTTTTCGCTTGTGCACTTATATACATAACTAAATACGTACACCTACGTGCATATTAATAGGATCGGTTTGCAAAAATGACTGAAATGCAAAAGAAAAGCATATTTGATGTCACCGGCTGTAATAAGAATAGTTATCGAGTACTAATGAATTGACACATAGAGTAACCAAGACAAAGAGAAGAAATCAGCGCCCACTTTTGCGAAGAGAACTTTGAGTTGAGGGCCGCACCTTGGATGGTGTTATTTAACAGATGCTGCTTAACAGAGTCTCTCTCTCCAGATGTTTTCTGTTTTGTTTTCCTTTTCTCACTTTGTGTGGCTCTCTTGCTGTCGTGGGCACACATACATATGCATGCCTGTATGTGTGACTTGTGTGGAAGTGTGCTTGTGTGTGATGTCAATTTGGTTGATTTGCCAGCATTTACAATTTTGAAGTTTAGGAATCTAAAATTTAGATTCTGGACGTTGGGCATTCGCTTAGCTGCAATCTTAACACTCTTTCTTTTTTCTTATATTGCCTCACCGCCAAATAATAAGAAAAATAAGAAAAGAGTATTAAGTTTGCAACTACATGTTAGAAATTACAAATGCTTGCTCGTGCGCTTGCTTTTGCCGTCGGGACTTCGTTCGATCGTACGAAGCAAATTTCAAATTTCTGCGTTGCCTGTAGATTGTTGTTGGCGTTTCTTGTCCGTTGGTTTGCAATTGCTTGCAATTGCAGGCTAATTGCTTGCAGTACTTAGTTGTACGTACATATTTTCTTTTTTGGTAACTGGTATAGACATATTATATTCAAAATTCAGCAAATTTTATTCCGATTTAAGATATAAACATAATTTTTGATTTGAAATTAGTTCTTTTAAGTGTTTAATTAAACTTTGAATATAATATCGTTATACAAAATTATAATTAATTAAGAAGACGAATATATTTATAATTTTACCATTACATTCGAATTAATTTATTTTATTTTATTTTATAGTGACTAATGCAATAGTTTATAATTTTATACTTGTAGCATTAGTATAAAATATCTCAAATGAATAAAATAAATTTATGTATATGTCAAAAACAAAAAAATCGTACAATAACAATATGGTATAATAAATAAATTAATAGAGCATACATACAATAAAAAAAATATGTAATTTATATTATTGGACAAAAAATTAAATAATTTTGAATTAAAATTTAAAAATGTATATAAAATATAATTTATAAGTTTTATACATAGTATATTGTCGATAATTAAACACCCAAATTTTACATAAAAAATTATTGTATTATTATTATTATTATATTTAATATTTGTATGTAATTATTTTGTAAATGCAACTAGATGTAGGTGCAATTATCGACGTATATAAAATTTATAAATTATATTTTATGTACATTTTTTAGGCATTAAATGAAAATTATTATTTTTAATTTATTATGAATAATATACAAAAAATATTATTAAAAAAATTGCATGCATTTATAAACGAATCAAATAACTTTGAGAACTCCCATACAACAAGCAAAAGTAGAAAAAACGCAGCCAAAGGCCACTGCTGCAAATTTGCCTCACAGAAAGCAAAGCGAAAACGATTTATTTGCTCTCACTACTCGCTGTTCAATGCCCTTCCTTCAAATTTCCTTATATCTAGCGGCAGCCGAATATAAAGCAATTTGAGAGAGTATCGACGTTGCGACTCTCCAAACGAAAGAGAGACAAACTCAAAACTCAGAAATATGAAAAAGCATAGCACAGCCCAAACGCCAGTGGTATGCCGTCGAGTAGGTAGAAAATAGCAAGATCAAAACAAAGACCCAAAATAACATAGGCTGCGTAACATAAGTCTGTTAAGACAGCACAATGTTATGAACAACAGTCTGTTACTAACAGATATGCCAAGGCTTGGACTTTAACTCGCAGTGATTTCGGTTGGTGGGCGTGACTTCCTCTCTTGGTCTTGGTTACTCTATGGAATTGACATAAAATACTTGTTATCGATAACAACTACTCACAACTTCCCTGGACGCTGCTAGAGGCAGAGATACGGCATAAAGAAAGTTATAATAAAAACCAGTAAGGACGGAGCTACAGTCGGACGCAACCGACTGTAGGAGACCCTGTACTTTGTGTTTTCTTCGCTGTTTCTTATTCGGTCGTAATGTAATTCATAGCATCGATGGGGATTGTCATAGACTACGTACATGCCACATCCCAAATCCTTAGCTTCAAAACTGAAGCTTTAAAACTGTAAACTGCAGCTAAATTGGTTTTTCGGTTAGCGGAGGAATGAGAGGAGTTATAAAAAAACCCAAGCAAACTTGATATGATTGTTGCATAGGAGAACCTAAATGCCGAAAAATGGTATTTCTAGCTCTTATAGTCTGATCTAGGTGGCTTCTTTGTCTGATCTATCTTCGCTGTTTCTTCTTCGTTCGTAATGTAATTCACAGCATTGATGGACAATGCCCTAGGCTTCGTACATGCCAAATCCCAAGTCTATAGCTTTTAAACTGTGGCTGTAGTAGCGCTTACATACATTTATAAAACAATTTACTGCTGCATAACTTCGCTGTTTCGTCTCCGTTTGTAATGTAATTCACGGCATCGGTGGATAATTATATAGGCTACTTACATGCCAAATTACGAGTCTGTAGCTATAATATTGTGGCGCAGTTGCACATAAATACATTTCCAAAAACATTGTCTATTGCATATCTTCGATATTTCTATTTTAAATCATAATTTGATTTAAAGCATCGCTGGAGAATGCCATAGACTACGTACATGCCAAATTGCAAGTCTGTAGCTTTTTTATTGTGGCTGCTGTGGGCGATTATAGTTTTAGAGATTTTTGAGGTAGGTGTAGATTTTTGATGATTCGCGGATGAAGGAGGCGAGTTATCAAAAGTTTGAAACAAACTTGATCTGCTTGCATTAGCTGACTACCTAAATCCGGAAAGGTGGTGTCTTTAGCTCTTATAGTTGCTGAGATCTAGGTGTTCATACGGACAGACGGACAGACAGACAGACGGACATGGCTCATTTCTTGTGTCGTATAGACGTGCTTTTTTGTGCTCTTGCTTTATTTTCAAATTTGTGCTTATTTACGCATTATATTGTGCCAGTTGAGTAAATATAATTATTATTGTGATTAGTTTAATCATTGGTGCATTGTCTGCTGCTTAGTTTTGTGCTTTGTTTATTTTTTACAATAATTAATATCACAGCATATTCGCTGTATTGTTGTTATTGTTTTTTCGGTATATTGCGTTTTCGCTCTTTGCCGCTCTTATCGGCTCGCTCACTGTTTGTGTGTGTGTTGTTTTGTGTTTCTCTTTGATTTAGCGCCCGCGCTTTTGCTATTTACTTTGTGCTGTTGTTGTGCTCTCTGGCGCTCTTTACAATTACCGTTTGTTCACATTTTGCATATCGTGGTAAATTACCCAGTGGGACCAATTTTGTAATTACAATGGAATGCTGTAAGAAAGGCTGCACAGTAGTGACTCGTGGTAGTGACCAACCTAAGCTTATTAGCTGTTGGTTGTGTAACAACGCGATGCACCTGAAATGTGCGGGTCTTTCCGGGCGTGACTATGATAAGATCACCGGTAGCCAAAAAAAAGGTTCCGGTGGCCTTCATTGGTCATGTCATGTGTGCAATGTAATGCAAATGGATTTTTCGCGAATGTACATGAATGTGAAAAACCAATATCTAAAGTTGAGAAAGGTAACTCAACTACTTGTTGATGATGTTGACTCAAGTATTGATATATTGAGCCAATATAAATTTGATGTTGCTTCCAAGCGTCGATTAGATAATCAATTTTTGGATGTTCCATCTCCTGGCACTTCTTCTTCTCTGCCTCCTCCTACTACGCCAATCAGTCCTATTCCTTCTCCTCTGCCTTATTTTACTCCCCCCCCCATCACTTGCAACTAATCCTTCTGAACCAGTTCTTTCACCCAGTGTTCTTTCTAACCCTACTTCTGTCGCACGGCCCCCTGGTATTGCTCCTCATGGTACATCTCCCCTCACTGCTCACCTTATCACTCCACCACTTCCAATATGTGTTCCTCAGCGTATTGTTGATGTGGATCTTCGCATTGAGAACTTAGCCTCAGTTCCTCCTCCTCTCATAGTTGTTGCCCCTAAAAAACACATCTTTATTTCTAGACTCGCTGCTGACACTTCCTGCGAGTCTATTGCATCCTTTATTGCTAACAAATGTTCTGCAAATGTAGCAATCACTAAATTTAATTTTGCTCAGCCTCGTGAGATTGCATCTTTTAAAATTTCAGTAAGCCCTGAATTCTTTGGTATTCTTTGTGATAGAAAGTTTTGGCCAGAGAATTTGGTGGTTCATGAATTTAAACCGAAAGTTAAATCTCGTCCAATGCCGATTATTCTGCCACCTATTCAACCTTCTTTAGCTCGTTCTTCTAATCCAAAAAACTAGATTTTGTTTCTGACAGTATAAATATTATTTATCAAAATGTCAGAGGACTTAATTCTAAAATTAAAAATCTTTATATGAATAGCTTCTCGTTTGAGTCTGACATTATTGCATTTACTGAAACTTGGTTAAATCAATCGATTTCAGATAATGAGTTGATGTCCGATAATTTTTCCATTTTTAGATGTGATCGACCATCGCGTGGAGGTGGCGTATTAGTAGCTGTTAAAACACATCTTAAGTCTGGTTTAGTTATTCACAATTTTTCTGATATTGAGGCAATAGCTGTTAAAATATCTTTACCTTCTCGTGATCTTTTCATTACATGTTCGTACATTCCTCCTTGTTCTGATATAGGAATTTATACATTACATCAATTATTTATTAATGAAATTTTAGCTCAGGTAAGGGATAGAGATTTGTGTATTGTCTTAGGAGATTTTAATCTTCCTGATATTTCTTGGTCTTTCTTTAGGAATACATCATATCTTTCACCCTCTGCTCAGCATAATTTCTTAGATAGCCTTTTTGACCTTTCTCTTTTTCAGATCAACTCAGTTTCTAATTCTTTGAATAGAATACTTGATCTCATTTTCACTAATGATTTCAGTGTTCTTAATGTTGCTAGAGTTCTGCCATTAGTGGAGCCTGAAGATTCTTTTCATCCTACTTTAGATATCTCCCTTTCGATTACTAACTCTATCTCCTCTCAATCTCTAGCTTCTAACAATTCGCGTCGTTGTTTTCGTAAAGCAAACTTTGATTTACTTAATCAACTGATTTTTGCAACTGATTGGAGTCTTTTATATGAGATGAATGATATAAATTCTGCTCTTAACTTTTTCTACAACATATTAAATTCCTTATTTGATGTCTGTGTTCCTAATTGCGCAATTTTATCTTCTACACGTAAGCCACCTTGGTTTACCCCTCAATTATCTAATTTGAAAAATATTAAGTCTAAATTCTTTAAAAAATTCAAACGGACTGGATCTGGCTTAGAATTTTCAAAATATTGTGTTGCTAAATCGAAATTTAATATCTTAAACTCAGAATGTTATAATAATTACCTGATCCGTTGCAAACTTCAATTTACGCGTGATCCTAAAAAATTCTATTCTTTTGTTAACTCTAAACGTAGATCTTCAACCTTACCCTCTTCATTCTTCTTCAATGGTGTTAGATCAGTTGATGACTCATCTGCATCTGACTTATTTGCGTGCTTTTTTCAATCCACTTACTCAACTACCTCTTTTTCAAAAACATCCTATCCATATCATATTAACACAATCAACTCTATGTGTCCCCTAACTATATCAGATGAATCCCTCCTTTTATCTATTAGTTCCTTGAAAACCTCTTATTTCCCCGGCCCTGATAACATCCCCAGTTGTGTCCTTAAAGAGTGTTGTTATTCTCTTTATCAACCTCTTCTCAAACTTTTTAATCTTTCTTTAAATTCTTCAGTTTTTCCCTCTTTATGGAAAGAATCTTTCATTATTCCTCTTCACGAAAAAGGGTGCAAGTCGGAAATTTCCAACTACAGAGGTATTGCAAAGTTGTCGGCTATTCCCAAATTATTTGAAAAAATAATTACGTCGTCATTGCAACACTTTTGTAAGTCAATTATTTCCCCTTCGCAACATGGCTTTGTTAGGTGTAGATCAACTACTACAAACTTGCTTGAATTTTGCTCAATGGTTAATATTGCATTCCTTAAAAAAATGCAGACTGATGTTGTGTATACTGACTTTAGTAAAGCATTTGACTCAGTCAATCATGATCTCCTTTTACATAAGCTAGACTTAATGGGTTTTCCTTCTTCTCTTATTTTATGGATCTCCTCCTATTTAAAGGAGAGAACTCAAAGAGTTTTGCTTAGAAGCCATACTTCTAAGCCAGTTTGCGTGTTCTTTGGTGTTCCACAAGGTAGCCACTTAGGTCCTCTATTGTTCACTTTGTTTATTATGACCTTCCTCAATCTTTATCCTATTCCAATATTCTTATGTATGCAGATGATGTTAAACTTGTAGTCTCTTTCAAAGATTCCTCTTCCAGTAATCTTTTGCAAGATGATTTAAATTCCATGCACCAGTGGTGTATGTCAAATTATCTTCTTTTAAACAAAAGTAAATGTGTTTTCATGACCTTTTCTCGAATCTCCCCCTTTTTAGCAATATATACGATTGATAGTGTCCCTTTGCAACGCATTTCTTCACTTCATGACCTCGGAGTAATATTTGATCCTAAATTAAGCTTCACGCTACATATTTCTGCTATTATAAGCAAAGCTAAGGGTGTACTTGGATTCATTAAACGCTGGTCTAAAGAATTTAACGACCCTTATTTTACCAAACTTTTGTTTACCTCTCTAGTACGTCCCATTCTTGAATACTGCTCATGTCTTTGGTCTCCTCAGCATAGAGTGCATCAAGATAGGATAGAATCAGTTCAGAAACAATTCCTTTTATTTGCTCTTCGAGGACTAAATTGGGATCCTAATCTTCGCTTACCACCTTATTCTGCTAGATTACTTCTTATTAATCTCCCGTCTTTATCTAATCGTAGGACTGTTCTAGGTGTTTTATTCCTTCATAAGTTGATTCTTGGTGAAGTTGACTCCCCTGCCCTTTTGAATCAAATTAGTTTTTCAATTCCTCGTAGACCAACTAGGAACTTTCAGCCTATTTTTCTTCCTGTATGCACCACTGATTATGCTATGCACGATAATTTTCGGGTGTTATGCTCTATTTACAACGCACATTATAAATTAATTTCTTCTGAACTCTCTCTACCTTCTATTAAATTCGCTATCCTACAATATCTAACTCAATCTAACATTTCATCTTAACCAATGTAGATTATATATTTGTTTAACTCAACTAACCACTAATCTTGGTCTGATTGGGTTTTTCTGGGTTTTCCCATATCCTTGCAGCAAATGCTGGACCTTTATTTTCTTTTTTCTTTAAATTTGATTTAATATTTTAATCTTATTCTTTTCCACAGATTTTCCTATTTTTTATATTTTTAAATTAAATTTTATTTATTTTTAATTTTAATTTTATTAGTATTAATATTAATTTGTAATTAAATTTTTCTTGGCCGACTGGTCTTAGTCGACACTTAAATAAATAAATAAATAAATATCAACTCAGCTCGTCATCCTGAGTCAGAATATATATACTTTGTGGGGTCTACCACGCTTCCTTCTGCCTGTTACACACAGCTGTCATTTGCACTAAATTAATAGACCCTTTTACTTTTTTAAAGTACAGGGTCTAATCAATTATATACTTTATAATCCAGCGTTTTACATGGTGTCAGAAGTAAAAATATCAATCTTGGAATAGCCTTAAAGACAATGGAGAGAATATTGCCGGGAATCGACTGCTCAGCATTGGCAAACAAGAGGCCAAAATGGAAGCGATCATTTTTGATGTACATATAAGATGGCATCGGGGAAAGACAACGAGCCTGAAGCCAAGAAAATAGCCACATTCTTGTGGTTAGCAGGTCCGAAAGCGACGGATATATATAACACAATATTTCCAAATGACGGAACTGCAAGTGGCATGGTTGGAACCAGTGCAGAGAACCAACCTTCGGGTTCGTCTGCATCAACTGCTACACGTTCTTTAAATGATGTCATTAAAGCATTTGATGACTACAGCACTCCATTCAAGAACGTAACCATGGAATCATACAAATTTCATAACATCATGCAGACTGAGCATCAACCGTTCATAAAGTTTAAGACACAACTTCGTAAACAAGTACAATTGTGTGACTTCAAATGCGAGTGCGGAGAAACATACGAAAACCGAATGCTGTTGGATCGTTTGGTTATTGGTGTGAATGATAAAAAGTTTCAGTTAAAACTGCTGGAATCTAAAAGTAAACAGGAGGACATCGTAAATGAGTGTAAAGCCTTTGAAGCAGCTGCGAAAAATAATGAACTTCTACAAAAAAACGCTGTGAGCCAGAACATAACGGTAAATCAGACAATCAACGGTTCAATGGTTCAGACATCAATGGTTCGCCGATGCTATAATTGTGGAGCAGTATTTAACTCTAAACACTTGTCTGAGTGCCGTGCTAAGGAGATAACATGTCACACTTGTGGAAGGCTAGGACATTTTGCAAAATATTGTAAGCAGGAGAAGCGAGCGAATAAGCGTGTGGATAGAAACAAACAATCGGATAAACGTGGGAGCAACAATAATACCCAACGACGTGTGGATGTGGAACGAAATCAAAGCAACAGAGCTTCAATTAATTGGATAGAATCAGGTAATAATATCGCAGTGGACAGTAAATATAAAATTAATATTGAATTGCCTCTTAGAATAAGCGAGTGTGGATTAAATAGAGTAAAATGGACGAAAACCTTCAATATTAATGGACAAGCTATTAAATTTAAGGTAGATACTGGCGCGGATGTTAACTGCATTCCGTTAAATATTGCTATGAATTTAAATTTGGAAGTTAAAAATGAAAATTTTCTTATTTTTGATTACAATAATGTTAAAGTAAATAATTATGGAATAGTTAAAGCAAGTTGCTCTGATTTGAATTCAACAACATGCAAATGTATTGAGTTTTTAATAGTGGATTCAAAATGCGAACCAATTATCGGTCTGAAGCCTTCAGTAGAATTAAATCTCATTAAGCATATAAATATTGATTCTATAAGTAATCTACCTAGTACCAAGGAACAATTCGTGGAAAGGTTTAGCCAGTTGTTTGAGGGGCTTGGTAAGCTGCCAAATAAGCAATCCATTATTTTGAGAGAGGACGCAACACCGGTATTGCACTACAAAAAGAGATTTCCTTCAAATTTGTTAAGTGCATTAGAGACAGAATTGAAAGATATGGTAAAAAATGAAATTATTTCACCGGTGACTTATGCTACGAGCTGGGTGAATAATTTACAAATAGTAGAAAAACCGAATGGAAAACTCAGGATTTGTTTAGACCCCAAACCGTTAAATAAAGCAATTAAACGAGAGCATTATTTAATCCCAACAATAGACGACTTTATGGTACACTTACCTAGGAAAAAAGTTTTCACTATTTTAGATTTATCTCATGGATTATGGCAAATGGAGTTGGATGAAAAGAGTTCTGATTTAACGACGTTTATGACCCCATTTGGAAGGTATAAGTTCAACCGCGTTCCATTCGGAATAAATAGTACCCCCGTAATGTTTCAACGTAAAATGATACAGATGTAATGATACAAATGTAATTATATACTTTGATGATATTGGTATATTAGGAGAAACGTATGAGGAACACGATGAAACATTGTTAAAAGTTTTAGAACGCGCTAATTGTAATGGGGTAAGATTTAATTCTGAGAAAGTTCAGTATAAGAAGCAGCAAGTTGAATTTATGGGTCATATTTTGTCTGAAGGACATATAAAACCCTAAAGAAAACATCTTGAAGCTATTCGCAACATTAAAACCCCAGAAGACAAGTCTGGTGTGCTGCGCATACTAGGGCTGTTTAAATATTTGGCAAAATTCATTTCGGATTTTATTTTTATTTATTTATTTATTTATTTAAAGTCGACTAAGGCCAGTCGACCAAGAGAAATTAAATTACAAATTAAAATTAAAATAATAAAATTAGAATTAAAATTTAATTTAAAAATATCAGATAAGAAAATAAAAATCTGGGGAAAAAATATTAAAAAAGATTAAAATATGAAATCAAATTAAAGAAAAAAGAACAAGGTCCAGCATTCGCTGCAAGGATATGGGGAAAACCCAGAAAAACCCAATCAGACCAAGATTAGTGGTTAGTTGTGTTAATCATTGTTACCAAGCTACTATACAGTGTTATGTTGAGTTAGATAATTTAAAATAGCAAACTTAATAGAAGGAAGAGAGGTATCTATGTCGAATACACTACAAAGACGGTTGTAGTCAGTGCAGAGTATTCGAAAGGGTTCATGCAAGGAATAGTTAGTAGAGCTAAAGGTGTGAAATAGTGAAATAGTGAATGGTCGGTGAGGTACAGAGAAATTAATTTTTCCTAACAAAGTAGGTGAGTCAATTTCCCCACGCAACAGCTTTACCATAAATACTACGCCCAACATGGTACGTCGGTTAGCTAATGAGGGAAGGTAAATTAAGAGCAGTCTACTTCTATAGGGAGGTAAATCAACGCCAGGAACCCAGTTAAGGCCACGAAGAGCGAATAGAAGAAATTTCTTTGGTACGGATTCAATTCTATCCTGGTGTATCGAATACTGTGGCGACCAAACACAAGATCCATACTCCAAAATAGGACGTACAAGAGATGTATAAAGAAGTTTAGTGGTATAGGGGTCATCAAATTCTTTGGACCATCGCTTGATGAATCCAAGAACCCGAAGAGCCTTACTGATGGTGAGCACAATGTGTTTATCGAATTTAAGTTTAGGATCGAGAAGCAGTCCTAAATCATTTACTTCATGAATTCGAGAAAGAGGCATACTGTTCAGCATGTAATCGAAATGTTTGGGCTGGCCTCTGCAAAATGTCATCACCTTACACTTCGAGCAGTTTAAGTAAAGCTGATTGGACTTACACCAAGATAAAAAATTTGGACGGGGCAGATCAGTCGGACGGGCCCGACTGTAGAATACCCTGTACCCTATATTTTAAATATAATTATATAAAACTGTCATACAAAACGTAGCAGCCATTCTTCTTCTTCTTACTTTGTTTTGTGTTCCAGCTTTAACGGCCGCGCTGCTAGAGGCCGAGCGAGTTGCCGCCTGCAATATTGTTTCGCAATATTGTTTCGCTAACTCCTGTGTTTATCAACCGATTTCAATGCGCTTTTCAGGATAGTTAAATATAATGAAAGAGAGTATATATACCAAATAACACATTCTATGTTCAATATAACGCTTGTTATTCGGTTTTTATCGATTAAGGCGTAAAGGGGGCGTGGCATCCAAAATTTGAACAAAACCTCATTTTCGTATAACATAGGCCTACAAACTACTGAAGACAGAATTTATGCAAATAGCTCAGTGACTCTTAAATTGGCGAATGTATTTTATTTCATTCATTGTAGGCGATAGGGGCGTGGCATCCAATATTTAATCTCTGATCTCTGATCTGCGTATGGTACACACCTTTCAAAAGAGACCAAAACGGCTTCTCTAGCTTCTATAGTTTAGGAAATCTCAGCGTTCATACAGACAGACAGACAGACAGGGCTAAATCGACTCAGCTCGTCTCTCTGATCAAGAATATATATAGTTTGTGGGGTCTGCCACGCCTCCTTCTGCCTGTTACATACATTCGCACAAAGTTATTAACCCTGTTTTTCCCATTTTTTAAATGGGCACAGGGTATAAAAAGAATTCAAGTCTGCTTGTAATAATGACTGCGAGGTGATGTCATCGTACGTTAGGCACAGCTTAACATCGTCGGCATACATAAGTATGGAAGAGTGTGACAATACAAATGAAAGATCATTGATAAACAAGTTGAAAAGCAAAGGACCAAGGTGGCTACCTTGAGGAACACCAGACGTTACATATACAAATTTAGATACACTACTTTTAAAAATAACTTTCTGAGTTCTATTGTTTAAGTACTCAGAGATCCAGCAAATAAGGTTATTAGGGAATCCAATAAGATTTAGTTTTTTTAGTAATAGAGAGTGGTTAACAGAATCAAAGGCCTTGCTGAAGTCGGTATAGATGACATCAGTTTGCATTTTTCTTTGGAATCCGCTTATCACAGAGGATGTTAATTCTAATAGGTTAGTGGTAGTAGATCTACGTTTCACAAAACCATGCTGGAAAGGTGAAATAATAGAGCTACATAAGTGTTGTAGTTGAGGTGTAATTAAGCTCTCAAATACTTTAGGAATAGCGGACAACTTGGAAATACCTCTATAATTTTTTACATCGGAACTGGAACCCTGTTTGTGAAGAGGAATTATAAAAGATTCCTTCCAAATACTGGGAAAAGCAGAATGATCAATGGATAAAGAGAATAATTTATGTAAGGGATCACTTAAGGCGTCAGCACAGTACCTAAGTACACAAGCTGGCACTCCGTCAGGCCCTGGGGAAAAGACCGGTTTAATTTGATTAAGACTGTCAAGTACCGAACTTTTCGTGATGATTGGCCCAAAGATGCAATTAGACCGTTGTTGATAGTATGGGTAAGGTATATCAAAATCGTTAGAAGACGAGTACGTGGTTTGAAAAAATTCAGCAAACAAGTCGGCAGAGGCCTGATCAGTGGCTGCTTTCATATTTTCAAGATAAACTGATGGGGGCAAAGAAGATGACTTTCGCTTAGAGTTGACAAAGTTATAGAATTGCCTGGGATCTTGGGCAAATTGTAACTTACAGCGACGCAAATACTCATTATAGCATTGCGAATTTACAATCAGAAAATTAGATTTGGCCACTGCATATCGAGAAAAATCAGATGGTTTGCCTGACTGCTTGTATTTTTTATGAAACCGTGACTTGGAATTCTTTAATTCCGCTAATTCCTTTGTAAACCAAAGGGGTCGCTTGGACCTGACTTTGGCTACTACCGGAACGCAGGAATCAAAAAGAAAATTCAGGACATTATAAAAGAAAGCAACTGCAATATTAATATCAGTACATGAATATAATGGCGACCAATCTGTTTCAAGTATAAATGTATTAAGCTTCAGAAAATCAGTTCTACGGAAGCAACGCATTTTGCGTGCTGCACCAGTTACTATAATAGGACCAGGCAAGTCTAAAACTAACTCCAAAGTAGGATGAAAGTTATCTTCAGGTGAAACAAGAGGATCAGTACGACTGATAATGCTACTGGATGGACAAGATGAGAAAATAAGGTCTAGAATACGTTAACTACAGTTTTTAATATGATTTACTTGGATCAGACAAAGTTCTAAAAGTCCTTCTATAAACTCATGCGAGCGTGAAGGGGATAACACACCATGCTCATCAGACCAGTCAAGCCCCGGTAAGTTGAAGTCGCCCATAACGATAAAGTGATCGTTATCAGAAACAAGAGAAGAAATTGATTGGATAGCGGAAAGGTGATTAAGATAGATAGAAATGTCCGAGTTAGGTGGTACGTAGGAATATAATAAAGATAGAATAGTTAGCAAAAGTGTTCCTAACACCTACAAATTCAATGCCCAGAGCACTAGATGGAGCAATTAGTTCAGAAGACAGGTCAGAGTCAACGGCAATAAGAACTCCACCTCCTACTCTAGATAAGCGATCGCATCTGTAGGTGGTATATCTGCTTGGGAAAATAGAAAGATCTGAAATTTCGGGCTTTAACCAAGTTTCGGTAAGAACTACGACATGAAAATCAAAAGATAAACTATTTACGTACAGCATGCAAAGTTTAGTGTTAAGGCCACGAACATTTTGATACGCTACAGAAAGTGAGGAAGTTAGTTTTTTGAAGCATTAGATGAAGAAGAAGAAGATGTAGATGGAAGAACAGGCAGCGTAATCGGGGGCCGATTTTGCTTCCTTTGAATGTATTCCTTTACAACCAGGTCATTCGGCCAAAATGTATTGCAACAAATAGTATTGAATGCGTCGGCCGGGACATTGATCTTAAAGGAAGATACATCTCGGGCATATTTAAAAGTGAATTTTTCAACCAAAATATTGGGTGCTTGACTTTTTGCACTAATGTAGGCTTTAATCTCTTCGGACGTAGTGTCCGGCGCAAGGCGGGAAATAAAAATTTGTTTTTTCGGAGGTATTACTCTGAGCGGATTGGATTGAGTGGGTACGGTAGGTACAGTAGGTACAGCCGTTGGTTGGTATAACGGGTTCTAGTACGTTAATCTCAACTGAGGATTCAGGTAAAATATCGTTTAAAATGTCGTTTCCAGAAGGCACGACAGGCAGTGGAGAAATAAAAGACATTAATTGCGGCTGACTATTGGCTAACACGGGTGTATGTGGTCGAGCCAAAGTAGACGGGATCTGCAACTGATTCCTATCCCGAGATACAGAGACCTTGCGCTGAGTTGCTCCAGCAGGTTCGTTCAATAGCTTATAACTATTGAAACGCTCCTCCATAGAGTTAAACCCAGCGTTTAACTTTTTGAAAGCCTTCCGCAATTCAAAAAACCCCTCTCTGGTTTGCCTCATAAATGAACGGAAGTCAAGCTCCAGATCCCGGCAAGACTCGCAACACTACTTGAGCCCGGTTTTATTCGCTACATAATCGCGCACCTTTAGCGTGATATGCGCGATGTTATCACACATCCAGCACCCGATGTAGTCCGTATTACTATCAGACGGACACTTGCAATTATTAATGCAACAAACAAACATATTTAACAAACTAATATGCCCGAGATGTATAAAAGGGTATGAAAGGTAACAGTTATAATAAGAAGAGAGCGAACAACAACACAGCAAGCAATGCACAGTTGCAGACAGCGAGAGACGAGAGCGCACTGAGCGAAGCGTAAAGCAGACAAGAAAACACAAAAACAAACACAGTGGGCGCGTATGTATATATATACGTGTATGCAATTATGTGCTTTAAATTTGAGCAAAATCAGAATTGAAAGCACAAAATCGCAAAATAAAACAATTACACAAAGTAATTAATATTATTAACACAACACAGCCAGCGCACAGATGATAAATAATGCACTTGTTAATTTTTGTTAATTATCAAAGGGTAATACTGACAAAAAAATGTTACACTTTAAGAGCACAGTAAAAACACAACCGATCAGCACAGTAGTTAGTTATATATTTGTCTTCCAGAACAGCAAAACTTAGAAATTTAACTAGACTAGATACTTCATTTAAGTGGAATAGTA
>JAWNNJ010001734.1:0-11092 GCA_035045125.1 Hypselothyrea guttata | reverse complement strand
GCCCCGTCCAAATTTTTAATAATAATTAAGAAAATTACAAGGAAAGTTTTAAGCACATTTATTAAAAATATTAGAAATTGCGTAGTTAAGAAAATTGCATAAATTGTATATAAGCTTTATTATGTGTAAAGAGTTATATTAATATTTTCTTAGGCTAACTAAAAATAGATTGCTCTATTTGAAATTTATTGTATGCTCTGCAAAACTTTCCATAAACATCATTGTCTTGCGACTTCCGAGTATTATTTATGTTTCAATTGCATTCAATTATTCGACTGTAAGACTCGAATGATTCCATAAATTATGCATTCAAAGCCTCATCAGCATAAATTGCGTGCAGCTGACACCCTCACAACTTTAGATATGCACATAAATATATATTAAATAGCCATAGCTGAGCATAATCACACATACAATAAAAAAAAGCGAATACAATGAATAACTTTGACTGCGAACAGGTGAACTGGCTGCACATTAATCAATAATATTCAATTTTGTGATTCGTTATTCATATTCCACGCCCCATGGCAAAATGTTTGGGATAGCACTCAAAATACTAGCATAATATGGGTACATTTTTATTAAATTTTAAAGCAAAAACTTGCTTAAAGCGATTACATATTATTTATTTATTTGGTAAACTGTAGCATTGTTAATATAATGCTCAGAAAAAATCTCATAATACTTTAGCATGCAACATGGATTTGACTTTCAATTTCACACCTCGCTGGCAGGACAAGGATCAACATAATCCCAATGATGAAGATATCTTTCCGCCCACTTGACATTTGTATACAACATGCGAAAAGAAGACAAGAAGGAGACATCATCAAATGTGCCAACTCGTCTGTGTGCTGTATGAGCCTGTAGCCTTTTATTCTCACACAATTTTTGTTTATTTTTTATGAACGATTTTAAATATGCGCAAAATGGAGAAGAAAATATTTGTTCGCCATAAAATATGCAAATGCACGCCAGAGATGAGGAGCACCTTTCAGGTGCAGATAGGAGAACACAATCCTACAGGACTCAGTTGCCTTGACTACTGCTGTTTTCTTTTGTAGTCCATATAGCTTACATTCCGCTTGCATACAGGACACTTAATACATGGCTATATCCCTTCAGAAGAACCTCAACTAATGATGCTGATGTCCTTGAGACTCTATTGTTCAATGGGCAAAAGTAAAATCCACAATAATGCTGCTGCTGCTGCTGCTTCTGCTTCTGCTTCTGCTTCTGCTCGTGCTTCAAGTGGAAAGCAACTTCAAAGTTATGTTGCTTTGAAATTAAACGATTTAATTGTATTAAAGTTGAATCAAATGCTCGTGCGAAAAGTTTTACGCATTCCACAAAACATACACCGAAGCGTTCAGAATCAAATCATTCAACTCAAGCGTGACATAAGGCAACAATGTAAAATGTACAAAATGATGGCGGGCAGAGCACGGGGAACCCCACCAAACATGGAAGCCGATGTGCGTCGTTTTCCAGTTTGCTCCAATTTCGTCTTTGTTTTGCGGTTTGCTTCAATGTTTTGTGGCGCGAAAAAGTTTTAATTAACTGTTGCAGCCCACCGCCCCTTGCCACGCCCACTCTGAAATATTTAAACTTTAAGCTCAACCTGTAATCAAGTATTGGCAGAAATCCGATTGAACCAGGTAAATGCAAAACAATCGGAACCCTTTTCATCTGTCTGCATGCTTCGTGATTTTAATTTATTTTGTATTTGATTTTTTTAATTAATTTGTATACCCTTTTAGCAGGCTAATTTTCTATCAATATAATTAAAATAATACAATGTGTTTAATTACAATTGAACAAATAAAACAGCTTATTGTTTATTCAAATCTCGGATTCAGTTTGAGTTTTTTATAAGATTTTTACTAATCAACCACATTACTCAACACATATTTACAACAATTTATCATATATTCCACTCTCAATTAATTATGTGAAAGCTTTTTAATTTATAGTGTACCTAATCTTTAACCATACCACGTTTTTTTTAACCTTTTTTTTTATAAATATTTACGGTGCTATTTTTAGGTGTGAATATTTCGTAAACATCATGAATATCAAGTGTGTTTCGCAAGTCCTTGGGAAAAAAGAGAGGAATTTTATAAAAATAACATTCGGCTAGGCCTGAATGTGTGTTGATGCATGATGTTGATTAATTAAGTTCAAAAGTTACAACGGCTTCAACTTTTTGTAATTAAACCTGCAGCGCGTTTGTTTTTATGCTGTTTTTGAAGCATGAAACGTATCCTTTTTTTCCTTTTTTTACAGGTCAAGAAGTGAAGTTTAAGGTTATTTATGCAGCGCTATAATTATAAGATTTTTTGCACGGTTTATCTCTAAAAATGCTATCAGAATATAACCTTGCTGTTAAGTTCAATCTGATTTAATATTAAATTGGTTTATTTTTTTTTATTCTTTATTCATAGTTGTTGAAAATATAAATTATAGAAATATAATGAATATATTGAAAATTCATACTAAGAACGCTCCTTTCATCGATTTCTGGTTCAGTTTATTACAGATATAATTGAATAAATTACTAAATATGTGAAAGCAAAAATAACAAATGGTTTTGTAGTCAGTTTTTTATTAACAAACGACATCAAAGTTAATTTTCAAAGTTGTTTAAAAGCTGGCATAGGCGTTTTTTTTTGGATGAGACAGAGTAAAGTGAAATACGGTTGAATTCCCAGAAATATTTAGTGTGATCTTGAATGCATAAAATGCAAAATAAATGCTTGAATTGACTATCATACAAACGCACTATACGTATGTGTGTATGTGTTAATAAGCAGATATGTGTGTTTGTGCTGCGCTTTGAATGCAGTTAATAACATGACAAACTGTGTTAATTAAGCCTTAACGTAATCTGCTGCTGAGAGAATGCATTATTCTTGTTTTTGCTGCTGCTGCTGCTGTTCTATCTGTCATTATTGGCTTATCAACAGCTGCCTGATCCATTTTGACGTAATTAACACACTTGATTGCTTAACATTGCTCGTTAGCAGAGACAAAAGACACGTTATCACAACACAACAGACACACAGAGCACTGACAGCTTTCTCTTCATATCCTGCACTCAGGTGTATGCTTTAATTTTAACATTTCGAAGCTGCCCAACAATTCCCCATTTCCTTCTGCGATAATACGAGCTGCTCTCCGCCATCTTTTCCAGCAGCATCAACCGCAACTTAAAATTTTTTTCGTTTTCTTGTGTCTCTAAAGTTTTAACAAGGTTGGTCATAAAGCTGATTGCCATTTAGCCAATGGCCACACAGCAACCGTTCTAAAAATAGACATACCTGTAAAAAAATAAAATGTAAATTTTTGTGTAAATTATATGTATGCATGTGCGTGTTTCTAGACGGCTATAACTTGCGGCTTTACGCGCACAAAACATGGTAGTGTGATGTACCTTCATTCATTTGGAATTAGGTTCAAATTTAAAATGAAATAACATTTTGATGTATCTGGAAAATGAGTAAAATATTAAATTTCTATATTTTAAAGTGGTGCCGATATTCAAGTTACAAGAATAGGCAGCGAACAACAGCTGTGAAAATATCAGTAATTATAAACAATTATTCAAAGCATTAGACTTTGTTAAAATAATGCATAAAAACACAATCAAATCACTAGGAACAACACTAATCTGATGAAGGAAATTTATTTGCTCGATTAGCCAAAGTTATTTTATTCTAAGCTTTGTAGGAAGTTCAATACATTAGCCTATTATTAATTTTAACCCATTAGAACCCAAGCTAAAGTTCAAGGGTATACAAATAGTGGGATTAAATCCGTTCTATTGACCCATGCTTTGTTGAAATGTCATACATTTGCCCAACATAATATGTATAACTAGCGAAATCCTTAAGTCCGTGTATCTAAGGCCCAATGTGTGCCCACAGCAGAATATACTTACATAATCAATATATAGGAAATGTTTATGGTCTTCTGTCACTAGCTGTCCAATTTGATGAAACATCCTGTCTGTTAGTCTGCCAGTCTGTCAGACTGGGTTAGGGAACTAAAGTACATTGGCATTAAACATAAGCACACAACGCTGGTGATTCCCAAAATAAGACGAATGCTACAAGTTGTAGTTTAAATAATTTATCAGAATAGAAATCCCAGAAAGCAGGCGTGTCCCAATTGGCCCACTTCTGCTCTAAGGCGTCACAATTTGATGTACGAGCTGGGCATTGTTGGGCTTTACCCAAGTGTATAGCTGCCATGGCTAGGCTCTAGGATCTGGTGTTAAACTTGGATGGGGTATGGACATGGGTATGGGCATGGGTCGTCTCCTGCTGTTTACGTCTTTGCGCATTATTAACGTGCGACGATGCGGCGACTAATAAAATGAAACGGCAACAGGGGACAAGGACAGACATACAGTGGGACAGAAATACAGCCACAGCCAGGACAATGAGCCGACATCGCCTTATTATGTTGACATACCATTCCAGCCATTTGCCGGTACCGCAGAGCCAAGCGTTTGTATAATTGATTAGGTTTGCCTTTGCCAAATAGCACACACCAGGCGTTTTGTGCCTAAACATATATCATCAACAAACGCTTGATTCGCAGTTAAATTTACAGTCATAAAACGGTTAAGTTTATTACACACCTTTTAATTTGCCCACCCGCTATTTAGGCAGATTTTAAATTGACATTAAAAAAGCAAGCAAACTTTTGCTCATAAAAATGTTTATGATGAACACCGTACATTGTGTCAATTGAAATGATATTTTTATTGCTTTCACCTCGGGTTGAAGGGTCGGCTTATCCTAGCTAGACTCTGAGACATGACTGAGCACGACTTGGTGTACATTGATAATAATACCTGTGCTTAGAGCTGGAATGGAGAAAGTTTTTGGAGTGTCGAGTGCTTCATTTTATTTTATAATAGCTAGACAAGAAAATAGCTTGTCAGCGGTTTGCATATACTTTTGAGTTGCAATAAAGATTAATGTCTTTGTACACAGCACATAAATTATTATTTAGGGCTAATACACACACGCATAGAGCTTGTGGGCAAGGGGGAGTGCGGGTTCTGGGGCGCGATAAGCAAAGTGTGTGGTATATTGGCAAAGGCAAACCTAATCAATTATACAAACGCTTCGGCTCTGCGGTACCGGCAAATGGCTGGAATGGTATGTCAACATAATAAGGCGATGTCGGCTCATTGTCCTGGCTGTGGCTGTATTTCTGTCCCACTGTATGTCTGTCCTTGTCCCCTGTTGCCGTTTCATTTTATTAGTCGCCGCATCGTCGCACGTTAATAATGCGCAAAGACGTAAACAGCAGGAGACGAACAAGCCCATACCCATGTCCATACCCCTACCAAGTTTAACACCAGATCCTAGAGCCTAGTCAAGGCAGCTATACACTTGGGTAAAGCCCAACAATGCCCAGCTCGTACATCAAATTGTGACGCCTTAGAGCAGAAGTGGGCCAATTGGGACACGCCTGCTTTCTGGGATTTCTATTCTGATAAATTATTTAAACTACAACTTGTAGCATTCGTCTTATTTTGGGAATCACCAGCGTTGTGTGCTTATGTTTAATGCCAATGTACTTTAGTTCCCTAACCCAGTCTGACAGACTGGCAGACTAACAGACAGGATGTTTCATCAAATTGGACAGCTAGTGACAGAAGACCATAAACATTTCCTATATATTGATTATGTATATTCTGATGTGGGCACACAATGGGCCTTAGATACACGGACTTAAGGATTTCGCTAGTTATACTACATATTATGTTGGGCAAATGTATGACATTTCAACAAAGCATGGGTCAATAGAACGGATTTAATCCCACTATTTGTATACCCTTGAACTTTAGCTTGGGTTCTAATGGGTTAAAATTAATAATAGGCTAATGTATTAAACTTCCTACAAAGCTTCGAATAAAATAACTTTGGCTAATCGGGCAAATAAATTTCCTTCATCAGATTAGTGTTGTTCCTAGTGATTTGATTGTTTTCTTATGCTTTATTTTACCAAAGTCTAATGATTTGAATAATTGTTTATAATTACTGATATTTTCACAGCTGCCATTTCTAGTAACTTGAATATCGGCACCACTTTAAAATATAGAAATTTAATATTTTACTCATTTTCCAGATACATCAAAATGTTATTTCATTTTAAATTTGAACCTAATTTAATGTTAGAGCCATGCCTGCATTCGTTTATTCAAATATTGAATTCCAAATGAATGAAGGTACATCACACCACCATGTTTTGTGCGCGTAAAGCCGCAAGTTATAGCCGTCTAGAAACACGCACATGCATACATATAATTTACACCAAAATTTACATTTTATTTTTTTACAGGTATGTCTATTTTTAGAACGGTTGCTGTGTGGCCATTGGCTAAATGGCAATCAGCTTTATGACCAACCTTGTTAAAACTTTAGAGACACAAGAAAACGAAAAAAAAATTGTAAGTTGCGGTTGATGCTACTGGAAAAGATGGTGGAGAGCAGTTCGTATTATCTCAGGAGCAAGTGGAAAATTGTTGGTGCACTGTTAAAATTAAAGCATACACCTGAGTGCAGGATATGAAGAGAAAGCTGTCAGTGCTCTGTGTGTCTGTTGTGTTGTGATAACGTGTCTTTTGTCTCTGCTAACGAGCAATGTTAAGCAATCAAGTGTGTTAATTACGTCAAAATGGATCAGGCAGCTGTTGATAAGCCAATAATGACAGATAGAACAGCAGCAGCAGCAGCAAAAACAAGAATAATGCATTCTCGCAGCAGCAGATTACGTTACGGCTTAATTAACACAGTTTGTCATGTTATTAACTGCATTCAAAGCGCAACACAAACACACATATCTGCTTATTAACACATACACACATACGTATGGTGCGTTTGTGTGATAGCCAATTCATGCATTCATTATGCATTATATGAATTCAAGGTCACACTAAATATTACTAGGAACTCAACCGTATTTTACTTTACTGTCTTATCTATGTGGTAGCGTGTAGCCAAAAAGACGCTTTTCAGATTTAAACAACTTTGAAAATTAACTTGGATGCCGTTTGTTAATAAAAATTAGACTATTTTGGCTTTTACGTTATTTTACTTTCACAGTAATTCATCCAATTCTTGCCATTAACTTAGTAATATATAAATATATACGTGTAGTCTCTCGTAACCGTCGTGGTCGACACAAATCTATTATAAGTATAACATTCGTCATCTGTAATAAACTGAACCAGGAATCGATAAGCTGTAACATCGATCGATCAACAAAAATATCGATGAAAGGACCGTTCTTAGAATGAATTTACAATACATTAAAAATAACGCTTAAAAATATTCTGCTTATTCATATTTTCAGCAACTATAAATACAAAGTATAAAAAATAACCAATTTAATATTAAATTACATTGAACTTAACAGCAAGGTCAAATTCTGATACCATTTATAGAGATACACCGTGCACAATATCTTATAATTATAGCGCAGCATAAATAACCTTTATCTTCACTTCTTGACCTGTAAAAAAAAGGAAAAAAAAAGGATACGTTTCATGCTTCAAAAACAGCATAAAAACAAACGCGCTGCAGGTTTAATTACAAAAAGTTGAAGCCGTTGTAACTTTTGAACTTAATTAATCAACATCATGCATCAACACACATTCAGGCCTAGCCGAATGTTATTTTTATAAAATTCCTCTCTTTTTTCCCAAGGACTTGCGAAACACACTTGATATTCATGATGTTTACGAAATATTCACACCTAAAAATAGCACCGTAAATATTTATAAAAAAAAGGTTAAAAAAAACGTGGTATGATGAAAGATTAGGTACACTATAAATTAAAAAGCTTTCACATAATTAATTGAGAGTGGAATATATGATAAATTGTTGTAAATATGTGTTGAGTAATGTGGTTGATTAGTAAAAATCTTATAAAAAACTCAAACTGAATCCGAGATTTGAATAAACAATAAGCTGTTTTATTTGTTCAATTGTAATTAAATAAATTGTATTATTTTAATTAAATTACTGTAAAATTACCTTGCTAAAAGGGTATTCAAATTAATTAAAAAAATCAAATACAAAATAAATTAAAATCACGAAGCATGCAGACAGATGAAAAGGGTTCCGATTGTTTTGCATTTACCTGGTTCAATCGGATTTCTGCCAATACTTGATTACAGGTTGAGCTTAAAGTTTAAATATTTCAGAGTGGGCGTGGCAAGGGGCGGCGGGCTGCAACAGTTAATTAAAACTTTTTCGCGCCACAAAACATTGAAGCAAACCGCAAAACAAAGACGAAATTGGAGCAAACTGGAAAACGACGCACATCGGCTTCCATGTTTGGTGGGGTTCCCCGTGCTCCGTCCGCCATCATTTTGTACATTTTACATTGTTGCCTTATGTCACGCTTGAGTTGAATGATTTGATTCTGAACGCTTCGGTGTATGTTTTGTGGAATGCGTAAAACTTTTCGCACGAGCATTTGATTCAACTTTAATACAATTAAATCGTTTAATTTCAAAGCAACATAACTTTGAAGTTGCTTTCCACTTGAAGCACGAGCAGAAGCAGAAGCAGAAGCAGCAGCAGCAGCAGCATTATTGTGGATTTTACTTTTGCCCATTGAACAATAGAGTCTCAAGGACATGAGCATCATTAGTTGAGGTTCTTCTGAAGGGATATGGCCATGTATTAAGTGTCCTGTATGCAAGCGGAATGTAAGCTATATGGACTACAAAAGAAAACAGCAGTAGTCAAGGCAACGGAGTCCTGTAGGATTGTGTTCTTCTATCTGCACCTGTAAGGTGCTCCTCATCCCTAGCGTGCATTTGCATATTTTATGGCGAACAAATATTTTCTTCTCCATTTTGCGCATATTTAAAATCGTTCATAAAAAATAAACAAAAATTCTGTGAGAATAAAAGGCTACAAGGCTCATACAGCACACAGACGAGTTGGCACATTTGATGATGTCTCCTTCTTGTCTTCTTTTCGCATGTTGTATACAAATGTCAAGTGGGCGGAAAGATATCTTCATCATTGGGATTATGTTGATCCTTGTCCTGCCAGCGAGGTGTGAAATTGAAAGTCAAATCCATGTTGCATGCTAAAGTATTATGAGATTTTTTCTGAGCATTATATTAACAATGCTACAGTTTACCAAATAAATAAATAATATGTAATCGCTTTAAGCAAGTTTTTGCTTTAAAATTTAATAAAAATGTACCCATATTATGCTAGTATTTTGAGTGCTATCCCAAACATTTTGCCATGGGGCGTGGAATATGAATAACGAATCACAAAATTGAATATTATTGATTAATGTGCAGCCAGTTCACCTGTTCGCAGTCAAAGTTATTCATTGTATTCGCTTTTTTTTATTGTATGTGTGATTATGCTCAGCTATGGCTATTTAATATATATTTATGTGCATATCTAAAGTTGTGAGGGTGTCAGCTGCACGCAATTTATGCTGATGAGGCTTTGAATGCATAATTTATGGAATCATTCGAGTCTTACAGTCGAATAATTGAATGCAATTGAAACATAAATAATACTCGGAAGTCGCAAGACAATGATGTTTATGGAAAGTTTTGCAGAGCATACAATAAATTTCAAATAGAGCAATCTATTTTTAGTTAGCCTAAGAAAATATTAATATAACTCTTTACACATAATAAAGCTTATATACAATTTATGCAATTTTCTTAACTACGCAATTTCTAATATTTTTAATAAATGTGCTTAAAACTTTCCTTGTAATTTTCTTAATTATTATTAAAAATTTGGACGGGGCGATCAGTCGGACGTTCCCGACTGCAAAATACCCTGTACCCTATATTCAAAATATAATTTTATGAAACTGTCACACGAAGCGTATCAGCAATATTTAATGGGATTAAATAAATACACTTGTATACATGTAATGAAATTATAATATGTCACTATGGTAGAAATTACTACGTACATAATAATAGTAAACCATACAAGAAATAAAATCAACAATTTTATATTTTTACAAAACAAATAAGCGATACTTATGTGCCAGATTTAGCGGTAGCTTAATACCGCTCAAATCAAACTCTTGCCAATGTCACACTCTAGATCCACAAACTAATGGCTTTGAATTTATAACAAACAAATATTTATATTTATTATAATAATCACACTCGCCACTCCACTGAAGCGCCCTTGACACGACCTACCCACTAGACCACAAACACTACACTGTGATCAGCAGCAATGCAGCAGTTCCCGAAAATAAGAAAGAGAAAGAGCCAAGAAAACTCACCCACTAATCTGCAGCTGTGGTGAGAGAACACATCGACCGCTCTCTGTGTGTAAGCTGATAGGCAGCGCTTAGCCGATCTCCTTGCTGGCTCTCCAAGCATACCTCCTGCATTACAAGAATGCATAGAGAGCGGTCGATATATTCTTTATAGGCGAGCCGGCTACCCGCTGCATTACTTGTAATGCAGGAGGTATGCTTGGAGAGCCAGCAAGGAGAGCGGCTAAGCGCTGCCCCGGAGTTTATGCATAGAGAGCGGTCGATGTGTTCTTTATAGGCGAGCCGGCTACCCGCTGCATTACTTGTAATGCAGGAGGTATGCTTGGAGAGCCAGCAAGGAGAGCGGCTAAGCGCTGCCTCGGAGCTTATGCACAGAGAGCGGTCGATATGTTCTTTATAGGCGAGCCGCCTACCCGCTGCATTACTTGTAATGCAGGCGGTATGCTTGGAGAGCCAGCAAGGAGAGCAGATAAGCGCTGCCTCGGAGCTTATGCACAGAGAGCGGCCTATATATTCTTTATAGGCGAGCCGGCTACCCGCTGCATTACTTGTAATGCAGGAGGTATGCTTGGAGAGCCAGCAAGGAGAGCGGCTAAGCGCTACCTAGTAGCTTATGCATAGAGAGCGGTCGATATATTCTTTATAGGCGAGCCGGCTACCCGCTGCATTACTTGTAATGCAGGAGGTATGCTTGGAGAGCCAGCAAGGAGAGCGGCTAAGCGCTGCCTCGGAGCTTATGCATAGAGAGCGGTCGATATGTTCTTTATAGGCGAGCCGCCTACCC
>JAWNNJ010001732.1:0-32319 GCA_035045125.1 Hypselothyrea guttata | reverse complement strand
CTGTAGTCATAACCCCCCTGTAGTCATAACCCCCCGGATTAGGTTGGTTGGGAAGGGTGGGTGCAGTATTATTATTAAGCACGACAGCCGGTGCAGCGGATTCTGGTGGAATTATCTTTACAGAAGGCTCAGATAAGAATTCACTATCAGAAGCCCCGGTAGGAAGCGGAGAAACGAAAGCCATCAATTGCTGACTGTTTGCTAATACAGGCGTAAGTGGGCGGGGTAAGGCGTCACCTGCGGGAACACGCAACTCACTCATAATAAGCCGTAGAAATAAATAAATTTCAAATTTTAACTTAGACTATATGACTATGACTATATAGACACTATGAGATATGTATTATATGCTAGCCTTATTAATTATTTATCTGATCTTTAAATTAGTTTGTTGTCCGAAAGTATTGTACGATAAAAGAAGTGTTAAATTAGACAGGGAAGTAAAAACATTACTGTCACATTTCGAGTCAGATGTTTCCTGTTCTGACTATTCAGTCAGTAGTTCAGTTTTTTAATAATGTTTAATTTTTATTATGTATTTTATTTATTTTATTACTATTTTTATTAGGTTTTCTATTAATGTTCACTATTTATTTGTACTTTTACGGTTTAAAAAATATATAAATACATATGAATAAAAATACTGGTTTATTTTGTGAACTTCGAACTCAAAGGCTCAACGTCTAGCAAAAGGAAAATGTAATGGAAAAATTTGGCTTGGTCAGATAGTACTATCTCGAATGTGCCACGATTCTCATCAGTGAGCTTAGAAACGAAAATTTTCAAACTAGGGTTCGAACCGTGAACCTATGGTTTATGAGGCGAATGCCTAAACTAACCAGTAAGCCAGTCAATGTCCGAGCACAGCCTCAGCTTATTTGCATTCATCAAGGGATCTACATTTGAATATTTCCAAAAATAGATGTTTCCACCTAATTTTTACAGTCTCCCTCTATTGCTGAATTTATTAATAAATAATTATAGTATTGATCGAGTTTTGCCGCGCCAGTGGTTTCTGCTTGTAGAGACAGAGAGAATAAAACGCGTACGTATTGACAGCTCGGATATTTATTAGAGACTGAGAGCAGAATTATGTTAGTAGTGTGAAATTAAATAACACACTTTGTATAGTTTACTTCAATATCTTATTTAATTCAACTTTCTTAAATCTATTGCGTATAAATTGTGTGCGTCTGTGCGCGTCGGTTGCTAGCGTTGAAGTGTGTACACATATATGTTGTAGTTTGTGAACTATGGTTCGGTTCCGATTCATTAATCGGGATCACGATGTGCGTTATAGATATGTGCTATCGTGACCGCCACATCTACTCCCCACACACTTTGTATAGTTTACTTCAATATCTTATTTAATTCAACTTTCTTAAATCTATTGCGTATAAATTGTGTGCGTCTGTGCGCGTCGGTTGCTAGCGTTGAAGTGTGTACACATACGAGGGTGGTCCGATAAGTACCTGACCTTCGAAAGAGTTATAGAAATTTTGGAAAACTGACAATTTATTTTTAAACATAGTCTTCTTTTAGCTCGATACACTTGATCTAGTGATGCTCCAACTTATTTAACCCGTCTGAAAATTTTTTCTTCTCGAGGTCTGCAAAATAGGCCTTTGTGACGGCAATGACGTCCTCATTTGACTCAAATTTCGGCCCAGCGAGTGATTTTTTCAAGTTTGAAAATAAAAAGAAGTCGCACGGGGCCAAATCTTGAAAATACCGTGGATGGGGCTGTAGTTCGATGCCAATTTAAAGAGCGTCAAATACTGTTCTGAAGTGGTCTTACGGATGAGCTTGTTTGTCTGAAGTGAGCAAATGCGGCAGCCATCGCGCCGAAAACTTTTTCATGCCCAAAATTTTACGCAGCATATGACTTATGCGGTTTTATGAGATGCCTACTATCTCAGCTATCTCGTCCACCTTTAATTGGCGGTCTGTTTAGATGATCCAAGAAACGGGCGAGCGATTGAACGTTGCTACAAGGGTCGCCAAAATAATGCAGCCAATATATCGATGGTGCAAATGGTGCAGACAATGCATGCTGCGTGGCCAATGTGCTTGTAAATGTGTTTTATTCTAAGCAAAATAATTACATTAGAATCTTAAATATAAAATTGCCGCCAATTCTTACCGCAGTTGTTTCTCCCGCTTCGACCAAAACTACAGTAACTCATTTTTCACACTTATGGCGGCAACGTGCCATGCAGTGTGCCCGTACATTCATTTGGGCAAAAATACTCAATACTAAAATACCAAACTATCGATAACTAGTTCCGACCCGCGACATCCCCACCCCGGTGAAGAAGAGACCGCTTCACCACATCCAGCACCGCTAGCTTGGAGACGGGTCGCATTGTCACTCGGGATCGATCGTTATCGGTTATGCGCACGCTTGCGCGTCGACACACTCCATCCTGTCCAGCGTAGAGCTCCTCTACTATGCCCTTGCGCCACTCCCTTCGTGGCACTGCTGGATCACAAATGAAGACGACGTCTCCATGACATATTGGCTTGCTGTGTGCGCACCACTTCTCGCGCCGCACAAGCGTTGGTAGGTACTCCAGTACCCAACGTTTCCAGAAACGGTCCCGCAGTTGCCGTGCAATGCGCCACTGCTTCCTCGTAACGCATTTCTCAGGCAGCTGGCTGCTGCCACACGGCGTATCTGGAACGTTTGCTGCTCCCTTGAGCAGATCATTGGGCGTAAGAGGGGCTTTCTGATCCACTGCAACCGGCAAGTGTGTGAGAGGGCGAGAATTCACCACATTCTCTGCCTCGATCAGAAAACTCTCCAGTACGTGCTGCTTCGGTGCCACCTCCTTCAGCGTGCGACGCAGCACCCTCTTGACGCACTGCACCATTCTCTCCCAGACTCCTCCTTCAGATGGATTGGCTGGGCAGTTGAAGATCCATTCGATGCCTTTGGCTGACAGCTCGTCTTGGATCTTCTCTGGTTCGAACACGTCAGCGAACCTTTTCGCCTCGCGGTCTGCTCCAATGAAATTCTTGCCGTTGTCACTGCGCAGCCTGAGCACAGGACCACGGCGACAGATAAAGTTCCTGATGACAATTATGCAGGAATCGGTTGACAGGTCGTATGCCAACTCCAAGTGTATCGCTCTTGTTGTCAGACAGGTAAACAAGGCGACCCACCGCTTCTCCTTGCGACGTCCATTCGTCACAAGCAGTGGTCCAAAGTAGTCCACCCCGGAATACTTGAATGGCCATCCATTGGCCTCCAGTCGGTCCTTCGGCAGGGGACCCATGATTGGTGGCGCCGGCTGCGCCCTCTGCAACTTGCACAAGTTGCATGCAGAGATCACCGTCTGCAATGTACGTCTCAGATTTGTTATCCAGTACTTACTCCGGATCTCGCAAATCGTTGCATCAACGTTTTGATGCTTCATCTTCTCATGGTAGTGAGCCGCTACCAGCTCGGCCAGTATGTGCCGATGTGACAGGATCATCGGCCTCCTCGCACTATACGGCATGGATAGTGCTGCGTCGATCCTTCCATATATGTACGCGCAGTACCCCATTATCGTCTACGTAGGGTGCCAGGCCGCGTAAATCGCTCGTACGGGTGTGTATCTCGCTGCTGGTGGCGGATCGCATCTCATCAGGGTACATCTCCTGCTGCGCCCGTCTAACCAGCAGATACTCCGCCTTCTCACACTCTGCGGCGGTGAGACCATGCTTCTCAAGCTCGTTTCTCTGTCCACGGCACCATCTCGTGAACCTTAGGACCCAGGCAACTGTCCTTACAAGTTTGGTGTAGCTTGAGAATCTCTGAAATGAAATGAAAAAAGTGTTTGCGGCCACCAGTACAAACTCCATTGGCATCTCTTCTTCATCGTGGCCGGGTGTACTGTCTGTACACGGTTCAGCTTGTGGCCAGTCACTCGCTGGCTTCCTCAAGAACGACGGCCCTTGCATCCATCTTGATCCCTGACTGAGATCCACGTGACGCTTCGGCCTCGTTGCTTCGTCTGCGGCATTCTCCGCTGTTGGTACCCATCTCCACTGGGATACCCTCGTCGACTCCAGAATCTCCGCCACCCGGTTGCCGACGAACTGCTTATACCGGCGATGGCTGCTGCTAATCCAGCGCAGCACTGTTCTGGAATCGGTCCATAGTACGATGTTGCTGATCGCCACACTGTGCTCGGCTTTGACAGTGTCCATCAGTCTCGTACCTAATACGGCTGCTTGCAGCTCCAGTCGTGGAATTGACATGGTTCTCATCGGGGCGCACTTTGTTTTACCACACACAAAGCACAAGTTTACGTCTCCAGTCTCGTCTGTGATCCTCCAGTAGGCCACGGCTGCAAATGCGTCCTGGCTTGCATCGACGAAGACGTGCATCTGTATCTCCCGCACTGGTCTCGCACCAAAGTAATGGCACGGACTCCGGAACCCTTCCACTGTACACATCTGTTGACGCCATTTCACGAAGGCGTCTCCAATTTCATCTGGTAATGGTTCATCCCAGGGCACGCTTCTCCTCCAGATCTCACGCAACAATAACTTGGCGGTTATGGTGAGACAGCAGAGAAATCCCAAGGGATCGAAGGTTGACATTATCAGGCTCAGAAATTCCCTTTTGGTTGGAATTCTTTCTCCACACAATACGCTGCTGGGCACTTTATAGTACTTCACGTTGAATTTGAAGTCATCTGTGGCTGGCTGCCAGTACATACCCAGTATCTTTTCCTCACATTCGCTCCATACAACACTCCTGACTGGAACATGTTGTCCTAGGGCACTGATGACCATTGGCGAACTGGAGGTGAATTGACACAGTTTGAATCCAGCTTCTGCATGTATGTCTCTCACCCGTGTTGATACAGCAATAGCTTCGCTTTCACTGGCGAAGCTGTCCACATAGTCGTCCACGTAGTGATACTCGTTGATAGCTCTGACCGCCCGTGGATCCGTGTGCTGATATTGTGATGCGTTTACAGTCTTCACGTAATGGGCTGCGCATACGGAGCATGGGGAGCCCGAAAGTGGAAGAGTACGGCTGGCAATGACCTATAGTGCTGCGGTCCCTTGGCCAGCGCTGAATTCAGTGAGACGTTTCCAACCTTCGCTGCCGCATCGAAAACCAACCGAATCTTTCCGGGCTTGTTCGGGTTTTCAACTCCAAAATGCGGCAGGTACCAAACTTTGTCGCTGCTGGCACAGGAAACTTCTTGATGCTCCAAACGTCGAGCATAACCTTTGTTGACATAGTCCCTCATAATTTGCTTGTATGCTTGCGCGAACTGCACGTCGCGCTTCATCTTCCGTTCAATATTTACCAGCCGGCGGAAGGCCATGTTATAGCTGTCCGGCAACACCGTGTTGTCCTGCTTCCACAATAGACCGGTCTGGTATCTCTGTCCCATCTTCACCGTGGCTTCTTCGAGTATCCTCTGGGCTCGCGCGTCGTCGCTGGCTGCGACCGGGCGCGAAGGCTTCACACCAAAGTTCTCCGTCTCGAAGTAGTCATTCACCATCTTGTCGATAGCATCTCCCTGAGATACTGTAAGTAGGCATGACCTCGGTGATGGGTTTGTGGATTCATCTCTTACTGGCCCAAACACCACCCATCCAAGCTCGGTAGCGGCCGCATAAGGTCCACTTGATGCAAATCTCCGGGTTCGCATCGGCAATCCTAGATGCGCATGATCCAAGCCGATGAGAATCTTCGGCATCACATTGCTGTAAGGTTTCATCGGCAATCGCGCATTCTTATCCGTGGTCTGCACATCCTGGCGGCGTAGACTCTGCATCGGCAAACTCAAGTCCGAAATGGCATACACATTTCGCAGCGCATGACGTTTACGCCTATCCACGCCACTTATTTGCAGACTCGTCACGTTGGTAGGCTCTCTAGTGGCCCTTCCTCCAAACCATTGAATGTTAAGTAGTCGGCGCTCGCTCTTCAAATCCAGTGCGTTTAATATCTCATCGTCGATCATTGTCACCGATGAGCCCTCATCCAGAAGTGCGTACGTATCAATCCGCTTCTTTGCCCCATACAGCGTGACAGGCAATATGCGGAACAGTAGTCGCTCTCCATCGGCGTCGACACAGCTTAAATTCCTCTCTGGCGTCCCTTCGGCACCCGCTGCCTGCGGTGGCCCGTTGACGCCTTCCGTTGGGTCGTGCAGCAAGTGGTGGTGCTTCCTCTGGCATCCGTTGACTTGGCATTTGCTGACTGCCTTACATGCTCGAGCCATGTGACCACTCTGTAGGCACGAATAGCATAATCGATGCTCCCTTGTGAGCCTCCACCTGGCAGTTGGTGAAGCTCTTTTGAATTCCTTGCAGTCCCTGACTGCGTGCTGTCCTTCACACACAGGACAGTTATTGCGGCGACTCTTGTGCCGCTCCTCATCTCGGTTCGTGTTGGCATGTAGCACTCGACGCTTAGGTTCCTTACTGTCGACGTCCGCTATCGTACACACAATGTTTGCGAAGTTCATCAGCCACTCGCTGAAGTGTACGACCGTCGCGTAAGGCGCTATAGTTGCAGCTTGTCTGGCCCAATCCACGCGCATACTTGGTGGCAGCTTTCCGACCAGTTCTTCTAACAAAGTAGGATTTGCTAGGTGCCGCTCTCCACTAGCGGTCTGCAAGAAGGCAGCCAGGTTACTCACACGGGTGGCAAGTGGGATGATCTTTGCCAAATTGTGCTCTTGTACTGGTTGCATTTCTCGCACGCTGTTCAGCTGGCTGCGTATCAATTGCTCCGAGCGGCCAAATCTGAAACGCAGCTGCTCCATGACGGCGCTCACATTCTTTGGATGAATCAGCAGCGACTTGACTGTGTCGCGTGCATCACCCTTCAATGCTTTCAGCAGCCGTTGGTTATTTTCCAGATCCGTGCAATTATATGCGTGCGTCGTTTCCATGAAGGCACAGGAAAATATCGGCCAATCCTCAGGTTGCCCTCCAAACTCCGGCAGATCCGGCAGCTTGCGTGGAGGAGCTGTGACCATGTTGCTAGGTGCCGTCCACATGCTCGCTGGCGATAACGTCGCCATGTTGGTTTGCAGTAGAGCCGTCTGTGGTGCATAACATTGCGCTGCCTGCGCAATGCCAGTGGAGTAAAATGGGGATGAGTGACTCGCAGTTGTTGGGCAGATCCCAGATACTGTCCTCAGATGCTCAGATTGCAGCTCAATTGTCGGAGCTGTACCACTCAAACATGGCGTGTTTGAGATATCACTCAAAGATGGCGGCCTCAAAGATGGCGACGCCATTTTTTCACTCGAACTGTTCGTTGCACTCACACTGTCAACTGCAAGTAACGGCACACTAGCTATCTCACTCACTCTTGTGCTCATCTGTTGAACGGGACCGGTGACTGTACTTGCCTTTTCGGCACCGGACTTTGACCTCTGTAACTCCTTCTCCAGCGTGGCGATTCTCTTCATCAGATCTGCTACCTGGGTGGTTTCAGTTGTCACGCTCCGTTCTGCCACTGCTGTCAATGTTGATGTGCTTGTGCCTGCAGCCACAGTGCAGGCAGGTTGTGCACCTGACCCCGCGCCCTTCTTGGCGGGCCTCTCACGCTGCGGCACTTGAGCAGGAACGTGTGCGGGAGCAGTCCCAGCACCCATCTGTTCCGGATGTGCCACGTCCTGCGTGGTTGTCGTCTCAAGCCCAATTCGTGGGCTTCTCCTGGGTGAATGCGTAACTTTACTCACGTTACTCATTCTGCTATATGACGCTGACTGCGTCCAATTGGCGACTCTCTAGCTGGGTGGAACTGCGAATAAAAGGACTTGTAGATGATCCAAGAAACGGGCGAGCGATTGAACGTTGCTACAAGGGTCGCCAAAATAATGCAGCCAATATATCGATGGTGCAAATGGTGCAGACAATGCATGCTGCGTGGCCAATGTGCTTGTAAATGTGTTTTCTAAGCAAAATAATTACATTAGAATCTTAAATATAAAATTGCCGCCAATTCTTACCGCAGTTGTTTCTCCCGCTTCGACCAAAACTACAGTAACTCATTTTTCACACTTATGGCGGCAACGTGCCATGCAGTGTGCCCGTACATTCATTTGGGCAAAAATACTCAATACTAAAATACCAAACTATCGATAACTAGTTCCGACCCGCGACAGTCTGCCAATACGAGATTGTGAGTTTTTCATATGTAATCCTTCGTGGTAGCCGTTTTTAGTGAACCTGGGTGTGGCTCATCAAAAGCCGACGTGGGACCCCGTTGAAACCGTTAAACTAAGTTTTGATGATCGCCATCGAAGGGGTAGATTCACAGTACACTGCATCCAAGCGCTCTTTGATTTTGCTGCGCGATTTCCCTTTCAAAAACGCGAATCAAATCACCGACCGATCTTGCGCTATTTCCATTTTTCTAAACTTTGCATAGGCACTCACTTTCAAACGCGGTAAGAAAAAACTACAAGTCCGATTCTACTGAAATTTCGACAGTACCCGTCTAAAAGAATATACTATTTGATAGAAAATTTAGTTTGCGGTTGTGGGGTCATTTGGCGTGGAGGCCAGGTACTTGTCGGACTGCCCTCGTATATGTTGTAGTTCGTGAACTATGGTTCGGTTCCGATATGTGCTATTTCGAAGGATTTGGTCAAATCCTTGGGCAATGGAGTTCCAAATTTATTCCAAAACAGCTTAAATGCAAAAAAGAATATAAAATTCATTAATTTTAGGCATAAATTGTATAAAGAAAATACAATTTTCCATTGAAATTTGCAATTAATGTTTTTGTTACAATAATTGTGCCTCATTGGAAATCAAAAATTTTTTAAATAGTGATTTTTACATACAAATACAATATACACTGCCCAGCAATAGAATAGGGACAAATATTTTTAAATGTTTCGATTAATTTTTCTCTTGATCTACTGCAGCTATTGCTACCAAACTTTTTATTTTATGATAGAGAGAGAATAGACAAACTGTAGAGATAAAAGAGAGACCTTGAAAATGTACCGTTATTTTTTGTTTTTAATTTTGCTCTGAAGAGGCTAAAAATGGTGTACTTTTTTGCATGCAATAGAATAGGGACATGTTGGATTTCTCCGTTCTAAGTAAAGTTTGACGGGAATAAAAAAATATTCTAGCAACATTTAAATGTTTAAACTATAAAAAAAATACAATGGGACGCGGTAAACCAAAAATTTCCGTTAAAAAATTCAAAATAGCGCCGTATAAGACGTGTAACCTAGTATACAGGAAAAATGTTGAAAAAAGTTTTAAAAAGCAAAAGTGTTATATACCATTTTCTTAAAAATCTATCGTATTGTAGAAATAATGTCAAAGGACGCCCAAAAAAAGGACTTTCAGATACCCCCGAGCGACGTATTGTTCGAAAAACGTCAAATTTACACTGTCTAGCTGCGCTAATTAATTAAAAAATAACATTAAAAAATTTTTTGATACCGTAAAGATAGATATTCGTAAAGCCGAATATCTAAAGAAGTGTAAAATAAAAAAAAAACCAACACTTAATAGGCAACGTAAACATTCTCGGCAAGTTTTTGCACGACATCACATGGTTGGCTGCAGGAAACCAGTACAGTGCACTGCAGTGGACCAATCCTGCAGCCAACCATGTGATGTCGTGCAAAAACTTGCCGAGAATGTTTACGTTGGCTATTAAGTGTTGGTTTTTTTTTATTTTACACTTCTTTAGAAGAAGAGAGACGCTAACGCGAAATTGCACTGTTTTGCGCTCTAGCGTTTGTGTGTGTGTATATATTCCAATGTATTCCAAATTTAATATTAAATCATAAATAGAGGCTAAAGGGTGTTCTACAGTCGGGTGCGTCCGACTGGTCTGCTTTGCCTACTGATTTACAGCTCTAACGAGCTAAACTTAGTTATTTGTTATTCATGGCTAGTTATAAATTATATTTGCAGGTTGCTTAATCGTCTTTTGATTATGAGGTTTATGCTGGCTTAATACAAACATAACCAAGGCCTAGTCGCAAACAGACTACAATGCAGTATTTCAGTAAAGATCTGACGTTTGGTTGTCTGGCGTTAATACTATTTGTTCTAAATTTATTGCTAAGCGAAGCGAAAGCCAAGAATTATCAACAGCAGCAGCATCAAAGCAATTCCAAATGTGGTTCATCGTACAAGCGTTTTGCTCATGACCCGAATGCAAGTCGAGAACGACGTCCTAATATAATACTGATATTGACGGACGATCAGGATGTTGAACTAGGTTCACTGAACTTTATGCCTCGCACATTGCGATTATTACGAGATGGAGGTGCAGAGTTCCGGCATGCCTACACGACAACTCCGATGTGCTGTCCAGCTAGATCTTCATTACTGACTGGCATGTACGTGCACAACCATATGGTATTTACAAACAATGACAACTGTTCTAGTCCGCAATGGCAGGTTACTCATGAAACACGAACCTATGCCACATATCTCTCAAATGCGGGATATCGTACGGGTTATTTTGGAAAGTATCTGAACAAGTATAATGGATCGTATATACCACCCGGCTGGCGTGAATGGGGTGGTTTGATTATGAATTCGAAGTATTATAACTATAGCATCAATTTAAATGGGCAAAAGATTAAGCATGGTTTTGATTATGGCAAGGATTATTACCCGGATTTAATAGCCAACGATTCAATAGCATTTATCCGGTCGTCCAAGCAGCAAAACCAAAGAAAACCAGTGCTATTAACTATGAGCTTTCCCGCACCACACGGACCAGAGGACTCGGCTCCACAATACAGTCATCTTTTTTATAATGTGACCACTCATCAGTGAGTATATTGATTTTCATTTCAATAGCAAATTTCATTTTTTTGTTTCGTAGTACGCCCAGCTATGATTACGCTCCAAATCCTGATAAGCAGTGGATATTAAGGGTTACGGAACCCATGCTGCCTGTGCACAAGCGGTTTACAAACATTCTTATGACCAAGCGATTGCAGACACTGCAGAGCGTTGATGCAGCTGTGGAGCGAGTTTTTAATGAGTTAAAAGCTCTAGGTGAATTGGATAATACATACATTGTTTACACCTCAGATCATGGTTATCATCTGGGTCAATTTGGTTTAATCAAGGGCAAGAGTTTTCCCTTTGAATTCGATGTGCGTGTGCCCTTTCTTATACGTGGTCCTGGTATACAATCGTCGAAAGTGTAAGTTATATTTTGTGAAAAATTATATGTTAACCTAAAATTTTTAAAACCTGTACTTTAAAAAATTACAAAAGAGTCTTTAAAGTTAGTGAAAATTGGAAGACGCGGAGTAGCTTCAAAACTCAAATAAACTGCGTAATGAATAGAAGAACCTAAATACCAAATATGGTATCGGACCGTTTGCCAGTCGGACATGTTATCCGTCGGGTACAGTGTTGCCAGGTACTGAGCGCTCACATAGGCTAGATTTTGCGTAAAAATATGCTAAAATGGGCCAAAAATAAAAAAATATGCTTAAAAACAGGCTATATATTAAAATTCATGGAAATGTACCAAATCATACGAATTTCAATGCCTTTATTCAATTAAACAGGTTAAACCAGTAAGGACGGAGCTACAGTCGGACGCAACCGACGGTAGGAGACCCTGTACTTTGTGTTTTCTTCGCTGTTTCTTATCCGATCGTAATATAATTCACAGTATTGGTGGAGATTGACATATAGTACTACGTACATACCATATCCTAAGTCATTAGCTGTTAAACTGTAGATTTAAAACTGAAAACTGTTGCTAATTTAGTTTTTCGGTTAGCGAAAGAATGGAAGGAGTTATCAAAAATCCCAAACTATCTTGATCTGATGGCTGCATAGGAAAACACAAACACCAAAAAATTTTATTTATAGCTCTTATAGTCTGCAAGATATAGGTGGTTTCTCTGTCTGCGCAATCTTCGCTGTTTCTTTTCCGTTGGAAATGTAATTCACAGCATTGACGGATAATGCCAAAGGCTGCGTGCATACCAAATCCCAAGTCTGTAGCTTTTAAACTGTGGCTGTTGTGGGATTTACATACATTTATAAAAAAATGGTTTGTTACATAACTTCGCTGTTTCTTGTCCGTTTGTAATGTAATTCACAACATCGACGGATAATTCTGTAGGCTACATACATGCCAAATTGCATGTTTGTAGCTTTATTATTGTGGATGCAGTGGCACATATACGCATTTTGAAAAAAATTGTCTCTTGCATATCTTCGCTAATTCTAATTCAAATCTTAAATAAATGTATAGCATCGGTGGAGAATGCCATAGACTACGTACATGCCAAATTACAAGTCTGTAGCGATATTATTGTGACTGCTGTGGCGTTTATAGTTTTCGAGATTTTTGAGGTAGGTGTAGATTTTTGATGATTCGCGGATGAAGGAGACGAGATATTAAAAGTTTGAAACAAACTTGATCTGCTTGCATTAGCTGACAACCTAAATCCGGAAAGGCGGTATCTTTAGCTGTTATAGTTGCTGAGATCTAGGTGTTCATACGGACAGACACACAGACGGACAGACGGACAGACGGACATGGCTAAATCAACTCAGCTCGTCGTCCTGAGTCAGAATATATATACTTTGTGGGGTCTACCACGCTTCCTTCTGCCTGTTACACACAGCTGTCATTTGCACTAAATTAATAGACCCTTTTACTTTTTTAAAGTACAGGGTCTAAAAATGTTCTTTCCTATTGAGACAGATATTCTGGTATATTATTGCCAAGTTTTTGACAAATTTTCTGCATTATCCCTTGGGACGAGGCAAAAGGCCTATCAATTTTGGGATCCGTTTTTTTGACAATAGATCATATATTATTTTCTTAAATGAACAAATGTTAGTTGCTGTTACTCAATTATATTAGTTGGATACCAAATTCTTAGAAAATTGTATTACAACAGCAAGGCTCTTTTTCGGAACCAGGCAACGCCGTCCACTACCCATTTGGATTTATTAAGTCACTTTTATAATATACTAAAATAATTTAACAATATTTAAGCGAAAAAGCCATGAAAATTGGAATCAGATGTCCCAATTAAAAAGTGTGCTATTTATATGGCCAAGCTAAATAAGCTATCTCGAGCTTAAATTAGGAATAAATTAAAAACGGTGAAATATAACTTAAAAGTAAGATTTGTGAATGATATAAAATATAAGACTAATCATTTAAGACTAAAATTATGAGTTTTGGATGTATAACAAGCGAGTTATGATCGGACAAAGTTATCAATTTTAAGTGTGCTATTTCTATGGCCATGGCTGTATATAGTTTGTGGGGTCTGCCACGCCTCCTTCAACCTGTTACATACATTCTGACAAAGTTATTTACTCTGTTTTTCCCATTTTTCAATGGGTACAGGATATAAAAATATGCTATAATATTTTGAACAATATGCTAGATTTATGGCTATAGGCTATTTACAAATTTTATAGGCTATTCCATTTTAAAAAATCTCGCGGGCTATCGCCCGCAAGACATGACAGTCGGGCAAGCCCGACTGTCTTATACCCTGTACCAAAGATCAGCCTTGCTAATACAGTATTCTATTTAAAATATATCTTGAATCTATTTCAATTTATATTCCGAATACCAACTTTCTATGTTGAATAAAAATATTTTATTTATATTATTTCGCCGCTCGAATCCGCTAACGATTAATAAAAATAATCGATACCCAGGGAACACCACTAGGAGGGCAATGGTATATCGGGATATTATTATATGTAGCATAGCCTACTACTACTTACATATACATCAAAATTCAATTTACAAAAAAAAAATCTTTAATTAATCATAATTCTTTTAATAGTGGACCGATATAATAGAAATTTGCAAAATTGGTAGATATTAATCATCTCCACAGTTCGTAGAAGAAAGAATTTATTGAGATAGATTTATATGTCATAAATTGGTCAATGTATTATATTTATGGCCATTGCTCGCGGTAGAGGCGTGGCATCCAAAATTTGGAATAAACTTGTTCTGCGTATGGTACACACCTTTCAAAATTGACCAAAACGGCTGCTCTAGCTATTATAGTTGCTGAGATCGGAGCGTTTAAATTAATCAATGTATTATATTTATGGCCATTGTTCGAGATAGGGGCGTGGTATCCAAAATTTGGAATAAACTTGTTCTGCGTATGGTATACACCTTTCTAAAATGACCAAAACGGCTGCTCTAGCTCTTTTAGTTGCTGAGATCGACGCGTTCATACAGACGGACAGACGGACAGACGGACAGACAGACAGACAGGGCTAAATCAACTCGGCTCGTCCTCCTGATCAAGAATATATATACTTTGTGGGGTCTACCACGCCTCCTTCTGCCTGTTACATACATTCTGACAAAGTTAATAACCCTGTATTTCCCATTTTTCAATGGGTACAGGGTATAAAAATGCTAGATCTAGCCTGAAATAGGCTAAACTGGCAACACTGGTCGGGTATATTGTCTGTCGGACAAATTCAGTGATGCCAATTTATCCATTTTTGACAATAGTGAAATCAAAAATGTTCATATGAAAAAAAATTTGCAAATATAAACAAGCGAAAGCAAATGTTGCCACGAACAACGATTTGGCAATAAAATATTTAAATGTACAGTATAATTCGCTTAACTGCCTCGAGTCGATAGCAGCGATTTTGGAGGCAGCTATCTTAAAAAGGCAGCTAACGTAATTTTTATAAACTGTCTAAAATAGAATGAATTTTAATTATGCGGTTTATTGTTGATCTGTCACACTTGTATTTCGTGCAGAGAACACTTTTATCAACGTTTTCGCTGACAGACGTAATAATTTGGAGTTTTTCTTTTAAAGTTAAGCGCTTCACTTTACCCATTTTCACGATTAGGAATGATTTGTGCAGACAAATGGCACGATCTTAACAAATAGCACGATCAAAACAATCGAAAAACGGACATGCGCAAAGAGATGCAAGCGTTGCCATATGCACAAAAAAAGATACATGATTAAAACTCATAAATTTGTTGTTTCCAAATTCGAATCCTAGATGGCGCAGTTAAGTTGGATGATATTCATAGAATAAGACAGTTTAATTCTGACGAAACGAGGCACTTAAGTGCGAAAGGCAGCTAACTTGAATGCAGCAAACGTAATTAATTTCATACAAATGAGACCATAAATGCAGAAAAAATAGAAAATAAGACAGTTATCTTGACGATGCAGCTAAGCATCGAGGCAGCTAAGCGAATTATACTGTATAGCAATAAAAAATAATTTGAATGTCTTGATTTAATTTTGTTAGTATTTATATCTGGTAAATATAGCTTTAGCCCTTTTTTCTTGCTTGTTTATTTACTGAATAAACAATGTTTAGCCACATTATTCTCCTATTTTAGCTTTAATATAATTTGACCTGTTTGTTGTCCTTTTATAACAAATCTGTCCGTTTTATGTATTGTATTTTGGATTCATCTGTCCTTTCTATATGGTGAGGAGTTGGCAACACTAGACAAGGTATACGTTTTTGGCCTTTTCATAAAGAATTTTCAATACGCCCGAGTTGTTACGTTTATTTTTTAATTTTAAAAACATTTGCGAAACAAAATTAATGTACGTGTGGGGTACGCTCAAGATCTTTATCGATAGTAATACTTGTGGAAAGCCATACTGTTTTACTTTATATTTAGACCCTTTACTTTAAAAAAGTAAAAATCTCGCAAGCCCGACTGTCTTATACCCTGTACCAAAGATCAGCCATGCTGGTACAGCATTCTATTTAAAATATATTTTGAATCTAATTCAATCTATATTCCGAATACCAACTTTCCATGTTGAATAAAAATATTTTATTTATATTGTTTCTCCGCTCGAATCAGCTAACGATTAATAAATATAATCGATACCCAGGGAACACCACGAGGAGGCCAATGGTATATCGGGATATTATTATATGTAGCATAGCCTACTACTACTTACATATACACATATGGACAAAATAATAGGTGTGAAAATTTTACTTTTCGAAATATCCTTATAAACAATCATGATATGCACACGATATTTTATAATGAACTTATACTTTTTTATAAGGTCACACTGTTTCGGTTGGAATATGATCAATTTCTGCTATAAATTAGCTTGCTGGTAAAAATTTTTGAGTGTTTTCGTGTTCGAAGTCCAAATTAGGCTGGTCAATAAAATAGGTGTATACAGCCAAACAATTACCAGTAATTAATTAAGAAAATCATTTGGTTGCAGAAGGTAAGGTATTGAGAAAATACAACTAAATAAGAACATAACAGATGAAAAAAAATATTTTTGAAGGTCCTTGGGCTTCATTGCAGTGCGAAGGAGAAAAGGCTCGTTCTACGACTCCGAGATAAAAACAAAAATAATTGTAAATTGTAAATTGTAAGTTATTGGAGGCGGTAGTTCTACCATATACCAAGGATAATATGCAACTTTTACGGAAATTTCAGCAGGATAATGGCCCTAAACGCACATGTCGAGTAATAAAGGTTTAATTCCGACACTAAGATGTGGATGTTTTTGAATGGTTAAGTCGATCCCTAGACATCAGTTTCATTAGGAATCTTTGGGGTGAACTCAAAAAAGAAGTCACAAGGACATTTTGTCAAAATTTTTATCAAGTTTGGGATATTTTTCAAAAACATGGTACAACACTTTAATTGAAATTTGTACCAAGTTAATGTCGTCCTTGCCAAGAAAAATGGGAAAAGTCCTGCGATATAAAGGTTGATATATCGTTAATTGACTGCCATATACTGAATTTAATATAAAACAGGAACAAAACTAATGATATTTCGATAAAATTTGAAAATTTAATTTCGTACACCTATTATTGTATCCAGCCAAAATTTGCGCATTTTAGGAAATAATTAATTTTTTTGGAAATAAAGGTTAAGTGAAACAGTTTTTAATTTTTTTTTAATGACAAATATTATATGTTTTAAAAACACTTTTGATTCGTTGAGATTGACAAAGAAAAAAGTGAAATATTTAAAGTTATTATTATTATTAGTGTGGGGAAAATGTACCGCGACCTGATAAGGTCTATTGTACCCCCTACTGAACTATAGTTCCTCCGCCAGACCGATGCCTCGCACGAAGTCGAGTATTTTATGTGGGTCGGCAGTCTCTATTTCCATCAGTGAGGTGAGGAATGGTTTCCCCAGAATGAGATGTCTCCGCTTGGCTATCGCGGCGCAAGCAGTCAAAATGTGAGAGGAGGACTCAGCCTCCGTCTCGCAGAACCTGCATGTGTTGCTACTCGAAATCCCTAACTTGTGAAGGTAGTCTCTGAGTCTACAGTATCCCGTCAGTAGTCCCGTGAGAATTCTGAGCGGGTTTTTTCCCAACTGTATGCTTTGTTTGAATCTCTTTAGGTTGTAGGTCCTTAAGAGGTCTTTCGCCTGTCTGGCGCCGGGTGTGCTTTTCCAGCATTCGCTTCTTTCTTGTCGTTCCATCATACGTAGAATTTCTCGTATTGTATGTCGGCCGACGCAGCAAAACGGTTCCGGACCTAACATGTTGCCCTCCGCCCCTTTCCTGGCAAGTTCGTCTGCCAGTTCGTTTCCAGGTATGTTCCTGTGCCCTGGAACCCATCTTAGGGAGAGTCTGTTATGTCTTCCAAGCAGGTCAAGTTAGTCCCTGACCTCTAGCACCAGCTTGGAGGTTATTGTGCAGCTGCTTACTGCCTTAATCGCGGCTAGACTATCGGAAAGGATAGAGATGTCCCTTTTCCTGTAGCCACGATTGATATTAAATTCGGCACACCTTCCAAGGGCACATACTTCAGCTTGAAATATGCTATATTTAAAGTTAAAAAAAAAAAAAAAAATTGCCCAGAAGGAGGCGTGGCAGACCCCACAAAGTATATATATTCTTGATCAGGACTACAAGTCGAGTCGATGTAGCCATGCCCGTCTGAAAAATGTTTGATTCATTGATTTTAATCATAAAATGTATCAAGATATTGCAATTTCACATTGAAATGTTAAATAAACGCATTTGTCTAAATACTTATGTCCCCTCGGCAAGCGCTAATTTCTCGTATAATTAAAAAAATAAATACAACAAAAATTTCTAAAATTTCCAAATTGGTATTTTTATATGCAAATACAATGTATCTAACCACAAAAATTGAAAAACCTAATATTTTTACTTAAATTCAGAAATAAACGAAATTTAAAAAAACAAAATGTTTTGTCCAAATACTTATGCCGATGACTGTATATCTATCATCAAGTGTGCATTTACATACACACACAAATATGTTGCTGTTGCTACATGTATGTGTAATTTTTCGTGCAAGCTGCATTTACATGAACCGCGGTCTGGGCAAGTATCTAAGCTGAAAATCATATTTATGTATATAAATACATAAGTACATGTATTTGTACATACATATTATACATCATCTGAAAGGTATTAATGTGTAGATCAAATATATAGGTCGATATATTAGGTTGTTTGGGAATGACATACCGGTTTTTACATTCAAATTTCACGCTTCGCTTGTGAAGTCAAATATAATGGTATCTGGCAATGCTGTATATCATTTGAAAGGTATTGGCAACACCTTTAAAATGACATATAGTTTGTTTACATGAGCTTCCACGTTAAAATATTACAATTGCAGAAATTCGGGCAATTTTGAAATTTTATTTCGCACAAGGAAAAACTGCTGCGGAATCTCGCAGACAGATTATTGCTGTCTTAGGAGATAACAAACTTTCGATTCAAACTGCCGAACAGTGGTTTAGGCGATTCCGAAGTGGCAATTTAGATACCGAAACACCCAAGCCTTCCGGACGACCAGTGACCGTTGATACGGATAAAATCATGGAAATAGTGGATCGAGATCGTCATGTGACTATTAGAACCATCGCAGAGGAGTTGCAACTAAGCACGGAAACCGTCCATAGGCATTTAAAGTCGAGAAATTTAACAAAAAAGCTCGATATATGGGTGCCTCATGAGTTATCCCAAAAAAAAAATCTTTTCGACCGTGTATCAATCTGCGAATCTTTGTTGCACCGTAATAAACTCGACTCATTTCTGGATCGGTTAGTCACTGGTGATGAAAAATAAATCACATATGACAACATAAAGCGTAAAAGATCCTGGTCGAAGCACGGTGAGTCGTCTCAAACGGTGGCAAAGTCAGGACTGACGGCTCGGAAGGTGTTGGTGAGTGTATGGTGGGATATCAAAGGAATTATCCATTATGAAGTGATGCCCTATGGCCAAACCATTAATTCTGACCTCTACTGTGAACAACTGCAACGATTGAAGATTGCACTTGAACAGAAGCTGCCAGCCATGGTGAATCGTAAGGGCGTTGTGTTCCATCATGACAACGCCAGGCCCCATACATCTTTGGTGACGCGTCACAAGCTACGGGAGCTTGGTTGGGAAGTGTTAATGCATCCACCTTACAGTCCGGACATTTCCCCAAGCGATTACCATCTGTTTTTGGCCATGCACAATTTTTTCGATGGACAAAAATTGAGTTCAAGGGAGGATTATGAAAATCGAATCGCCGAGTTTTTTGCCAGTAGGGACAAGGACTTCTTTAACCCTTTCGACCCCGACGTTGCCTGTGAGCAACTTCACCACTTTAGCGATTAATGGCGTGTTCTCCTTTTGTTTATATCAGTTAATTTTTATTAATAACAGTACCTCTATGTATCCCTTCTCGAATTGAGCAAAAATGATCAAATTCGAAGATCATTTGGCGAAGTTATAGTGAAAAGACTGAACGCGCATCGCTTAAAATTTGATTTTGAAATTCAGTGGATGAGCCGAAATTAGTGATTTACTAATATAATATATTGACTAAATTGAAAAATAAAATTAATAGCACTTAAACTAATGTTGAACTAAACAGTGGCAAACTTAAAATAATACAATTTTGTTTAACAAGAAAGAAAATTATTTTCAAAGTTGTGAAGTTGCTTGTGGGCAACCTTGGGCCGTAGTGGTAATAAACGTACACCCGTCACCATACAAATAACACACTACAAAAATGTAACTTTTTTTAAGCATAGCTCGTTTGTTATACATCCGATTTAAATAATATTGATCTTAAATGATTAGTCCAATATTCCATATGAATCACATGTATTATTTTTATACCCTGTGCCCATTTGAAAAATGGGAAAACAGGGTTAATAACTTTGTGCGAATGTATGTAACAGGCAGAAGGAGGCGTGGCAGACCCCACAAAGTATATATATTCTTGATCAGTATATCAGATCAGTATATATGATTCTTGATCTTGATGATGACGAGCTGAGTCGATATAGCCATGTCCGTCTGTCTGTCCGTCTGTCCGTCTGTTTGAACGCGTCGATCTCAGCAACTATAAGAGCTAGAGAAGCCGTTTTGGTCATTTCTGAATGGTGTATACCATACGCAGATCAAGTTTACTTCAAATCTTGGATGCCACTCCCCTTCCGCCCACAACGAGCATAAAAAGAATTCATTCGCCAATTTAAGAGACACAAATCGAGTTATATAAATTCTGTTTTCAGTTTTTTGTAGGTATACATCAGGCGCAGATAAGGCTTTTTTCAAATTTTGGATGCCACGCCCCTTTTACGCCCTAATTCATAAAAACTGAATAACAAGCGTAATATTGAACATAGAACGTTGTTATTCGGTATATATATTGTCTTCTATTATATTAAACTTTCCTGAGAAGCGCATTAAAATCGATCAATAAACACAGGAGTTATAGGCGAAACAATATTGCAGGTGTTGCCTCGCTCGCTCACTAGCAGCGCGGCCAATTAAGCGGCACATATAGGAAACGTAGCAGAGACAGCATTGCTGCTACGCTGCATATGACAGTTTTATAATATTTTGTTTTTAATATATTTAACTATCTTGAAAAGCGCATTAAAATCGTTTAATAAACAAAATATAAATAAATTAAATTATATATAAACCAGTAAGGACGGAGCTACAGTCGGACGCAACCGACTGTAGGAGACCCTTTACTTTGTGTTTTCTTCGCTGTTTCTTATCCGATCGTAATGAAATTCACAGAATCGATGGAGATTGTCATAAACAACGTACATGCAATATACTAAGTCCTTAGCTTTAAAACTGATGCTTTTAAACTGCAAACTGTTGCTAAATTGTTTTTATTAGTTTGCGGAGGAATGAGAGGAGTAATCAAAAAACCTGCACAAACTTGATCTGATTGCTCCATTAGAGAACCTAAATACCAAAAAATTGTAGATATAGCTCTTATAGTCTGCAAGATCTAGGTGGCTGAACTGTATGCCCTATCTTCGCTGTTTCTTTCCCGTTTGTAATGTAATTCACAGCATAATTGGATTATGCCATAGGCTGCGTTCATACCAAATCCCAAGTCTGTAGCTTTTAAACTGTGGCGGTAGTGGCACTTACATACATTTATAAGAAAATTGTCTGTTACATAACTTCGCTGTTTCTTGTCCGTTTGTAATGTAATTAACAAAATCGACAGATAATTCTGTAGGCTACGTACATGCCAAATGGCAAGTTTGTAGCTATATTATTGTGGCCGCAGTGGCACATATACGCAATTTGAAAAAAATTGTCTCTTGCATATCTTCGTTATTTCTAATTCAAATCATAAATAATCATATAGCATTGGTGAAGAATACCTTAGGCTACGTACATGCCAAATTACAAGTCTGTAGCGCTATTATTGTGGCTGCTGTGGCGTTTATAGTTTTCGAGATTTTTGAGGTAGGTGTAGATTTTTGATTATTCGCGGATGAAGGAGGCGAGATATCAAAAGTTTGAAACAAACTTGATCTGCTTGCATTAGCTGACTACCTAAATCCGGAAAGGTGGTGTCTCTATCTCTTTTAGTTGCTGAGATCTAGGTGTTCATACGGACAGACGGACAGACAGACAGACGGACAGACGGACAGACGGACATGGCTATATCAACTCAGCTCGTCGTCCTGAGTCAGAATATAGATACTTTGTGGGGTCTACCACGCTTCCTTCTGCCTGTTACACACAGCTGTCATTTGCACTAAATTAATAGACCCTTTTTACTTTTTTAAAGTAAAGGGTCTAAAAAATGTTAAATTAAATTATATACTGTATTTGCGAGCGCGCAGCGCGAGCTTGGCACAGGGTATAAGACAGTCGGGCCCGTCCGACTGATCTGCTCCGCCCATTCTGGTTATTGAATGTATATGGTTATGTGTTTAGCATATTGATGCCGTTTTACACGTTAATGTATTTTAATTAATTTTCTTTTTTTTTGTTTATTGTCTATTTTTGTTGCGGTGTTGTTCCAGTTCGTCCTCCAGGGTGGCGGGGGGTCCTTGTTTATTTGATTCAGGAGGCACCTGCGCAATGTCCTTAATTTAACTAGGTGTCCTCCCCGCTTTCTGGGCTTCCACGACGGTAGGGGCTCTGGCTCCTTTGTTCGTCCTGTCCTCCTCCAGAGCTCTTCACTAGTGAGGGGGCGTGGTCCAGCTTTAGGATCCTCGTCTAGGGCTTCACGGAGCGTCTTATGCATGCCAGTTAATAGGCAGGATCGCCATGTAATAATAAGGCGAGAGGGGTTGGAGATGCTTGCAGCTTTAATGCAAAGCAATGAGTGAATTTTATTTGGCAAGCTGCTCTCCTTTTATAGTCCAGTTTACAGAGGAATGTTAAGCAAATCAGAGCTTTGTTAATCAATGCAAAAAGGGATGCACCGATTAGCATAGATTAAACTAGTTATATCCAGATTGCATTACGTAACAATAGTTCGGATTTGCTTGCACATAATTTCTTATCTATTACAATGTGTTGTTGTTGTTGCGCGCACATGCGCGCACACCATGCGTTTATTCTTATCTAATACAATGTGTTGTTGTTGTTTTCGCTTTATGCTTTGATCATGCGCGCACACCTTGCGCTTGTTGTTATTCTTATCTAATACAATGTGTTGTTGTTGTTTTCGCTTTATCCTTTGATCATGCGCGCACACCTTGCGCTTGTTGTTATTCTTAATATACCCTATCTTATTTAAAGTTTATATTGGGGTAGTTACATTTCATTACAGTATTCTCTGTGCTCGAAGGCAGTTCTTATTTCAGATGTTATACGGTTGACCTGCTCAATAGTGCCATGTTTTTCACGAAAACCGAATTGATGTGCTGGAATTTTGTTGTGTCTTCTCAGGTATGGAATGATCTTAGTAAGAAGACATTTTTCGAAGATTTTTGATAGACATGGTAGTAAGCTTATTGGTCTATACGATGAGGGAACTGAATGATCTTTGCCAGGTTTTGCTATCATTATAATGACTGACTTTTTCCATCTCTCTGGGAAGTGGCCAAGCCGCGTTATGGCATTGAAAAGCTCGTAGATTGTGCAAACTGCACAATATGGTAGTTCTATAATCATCTTTGGATTAATTAAATCACAGCCTGGAGACTTGTGTGGTAGTTGCTCCTTAATGATTTTTGTGATATCATTTGGTCGAAATTCAATTGGTTCATAGGGAGCTGCATCGTCGCTTGTTGTCAAAGGTAGTACAGTTGCGTTTGTTGATGGATTAGGCTGGAACACATTTTGAAGGTGGGTGGCGAATGTGTCAGCTCTGTCCTTGTCGCTACGGGCCCAGTCTCCTGCAGAGTTGCGTATAGGCGATAAAGTTACTGTCGGTGGGCTTAGTGTTGAGTGAGCTCTCCACAGAGGGTGTTTTGAAGAGGTTGGAGATAGTTGTTGTATGTAGCGATGATAGGCATTTATATCTTGTTGTTTGAGGGCTTCTGTGAGCCTACGTGTGGCATCCTTTAACCTATGTTTAGCAGAGGGCGATCTGTGGGCTTGCCATTCTCGTCGTAATCTACGTTTTTCCAAAACGAGCCGCTCAATTTGTATATTCGTATTCGGTTGTTTGAAGTTCGAATTACTGATTTTTGGGGTTGAAATATGAGCTGCTGTAACCAAAACAGACTCAAGTATTTTTGCGGAGTTGTTGATGTCTAATTCACTGTTTAGCCATGGGTTCAGCTCAATGTGTGAACTAATATACTTTTTAGACCCTGTACTTTAAAAAAGTAAAAGGGTCTATTAATTTAGTGCAACTGACAGATGTATGTAACAGGCAGAAGGAAGCGTGGTAGACCCCACAAAGTATATATATTCTGACTCAGGACGACGAGCTGAGTTGATATAGCCATGTCCGTCTGTCCGTCTGTCCGTCTGTCCGTCTGTGTGTCTGTCCGTCTGTCCGTCTGTCCGTCCGTCCGTATGAACACCTAGATCTCAGCAACTAAAAGAGATAGACACACCATTTTATGGAATGCAGGTTCTCTATTATCGTACGCAGTACGAGTTTGTTTCCGATTTTTGATATCTCGCCCCCTTCATCCGGAAATCATCAAAAATCTACACCTACCTCAAAAATCTCGAAAACTAAAAGCGCCACAGCATCCACAATAATAGCGCTACTGACTTGTAATTTGGTATGTATGTAGTCTATGGTATTCTTCACCGATGCTATATGATTATTTATGATTTAAATTAGAAATAGCGAAGATATGCAAGAGACAATCTTTTTCACAATGCGTATATGTGCCACTGTGGCCACAAAATTAAAGCTACTTGTAATTTGGCATGTACGTAGCCTACAGAATTATCCGTCGATGTTGTGAATTACATTACAAACGGACAAGAAACAGCGAAGTTATGTAACAGACAATTTTCTTATAAATGTATGTGAGCGCTACTACAGCCACAGTTTAAAAGCTATAGACTTCGAATTTGGCATGTACGCAGCCTATGGCATTATCCATCAATGTTGTAAATTACATTAGGAACGAAAAAGAAACAGCGAAGATAGATCAGACAAAGAAGCCACCTAGATCTTGCAAACTATAAGAGCTAGAAATACTATTTTTTGGTATTTAGGTTCTCTTATGCAGCCATCAGATCAAGTTTGTTTTGGTTTTTTGATAACTCCTCTCTTTTCTTCGCTAACCGAAAAACCAATTTAGCAACAGTTTGTAGTTTTAAAGCTTCAGTTTTAAAGCTAAAGATTTGGGATGTGGCATGTACGTAGTCTATGACAATCCCCATCGATGCTGTGAATTACATTACGATCGGATAAGAAACAGCGGAGAAAACACAGAGTACAGGGTCTCCTACTGTCGGTTACGTCCGACTGTAGCTCCGTCCTTACTGGTTGTATTTAAGCCAATTGGTTCTGTTTGATGTTAAACTACACGACTTTACCTGGGCTTCTGGGCGTTGGTGTAGATTTATCAGCACAGGTGAATGGTCAGATGATAGATCCGAGAAGGTTTCAGTGCTTATCAGATTGCGTGGAATGTTTTTCGTAATGCCAAAGTCAATTAAGTCAGGTAATTTTTTGGGGTCTGTTGGCCAATATGTGGGAGAAGCCGGAGATGCATAGTCGAGCTTGTTGCTTGGTTTTATGATAGCGTTGTAAAGTTGTTTTCCTTTTGGATTTACAAGACGAGATCCCCAGTGCGTGTGCTTGGCATTATAATCCCCTGCTGCTATGAAGTGTTCCCCTAGTGAGTCGAAGTAGTCCATGAATTAAGCTTCAGATATTGTGAAACGGGGAGGGCAATATATGGCGGCGACAGTTAAATTGCTGTGATTTAGTTGAATACTTATAGATGTGGATTGTAGGTAGTTGGCGGCAAGCTCGTTGTGGAAGTGGTGTTTAATACGATTTCTGATCAGAATTCCAGTACCACCATGTGCTTTTCCATCAGGATGGTTAGTGCTGTAGAACAAGTAGCCTCTTATTTGAAAATTATACTTGTTAGTAAGGTGAGTTTCATCTATCAGCATTACGTCGATATGGTTGTCATTAATAAATTGAGCTAGCTCAAGTTTATGCCGTGAAACGCCGTTGGCGTTCCACAGGCCTATGCGTAGGGAAGCCATTGATTATTTGGATTGATTTTGCGATACAAGCATTTGTATCAACATATTTTGATTACGCATTAGCTCTTGCATTGTTGACTGCATAAATGACATAAAATCCATTATACTTTTTTGCAGATTGTATATCATTGCTTCTATTTTGCTTTCAGAATTCTCTGCTGGTTTTTGTGGCGTATTCTGCTCTCGAGCAATTGTTAGCGTGTTAGTAGAGACTGGGGCTGCCAGGCCTGATTTTAAAGCGCTTGCAAAGCTTACGTTTTTGTTGATGCTGGCAGTGCTAAAGGCCGGTCTGGTTGCGGCTGAGAAGAGGACATTTGGGTTGCATTTTTAGGTAAACAATTGTGGGTTATGGGAACGCGCCGAAGACACTTTTTGATGGATCCGACTTTTTAGATCCTTGTATACTGGACATCCTCTGTAGTTTGCTGTGTGATTACCTCCGCAGTTACCACACTTTTTGGTGTTGGGATCCTCTCTATTTGACGGACAGTTTGCAGAGCTGTGCAGATCCCCACAGACTACACATACAGGGCGAAGCGTACAATATGATTTTGTGTGCCCGTATTCTTGACAGTTGGTACACTGTACCGGGCCATTACGCTTATGTGGCTCTTCTACAGTAATTCTTCGATGTAGCAGAAGTTGTAATTTGTAAATGGGATGTACTTCCTGTCTTCTCAGGGCCTTGGCTTCCGGTTCAAGTTCTACCTTGAACAGCGGTTGTGGCTTCCGGTCTTTGTTTATGATGTTCGTGACTGATTTCGCAAAGAATCCTTTATCTTTTAGTGCCTCCATAGGCTCAGCAGGAGTTACGTCTGGTTCTATGCCCTTTAATACAACTTGAAGGCCTTTGCTGCTTTTAAGTTGGTACGTATAATATTTCCTATTGTTATCGTTTAGGTACTTGGTAAGTACTCTATAGTTTTCTTCCGTCTTAACTTGGACTTTCGTTTCATTAATATTTCCCCTAGTTTGGGGAATAATGTGAAAGTTGTCTTTTCCGATAAGTCCAACTACTGTATTTACGAGCGCATTACAGCTTTTTTCACGAATGAAGATTGGGGGAGGCTTTGGCTTCTTTTGGTTTTCTGCAGCGTTTAAGGAATCCGGCGTCTCGTCAGACTGATCTGCAAGAATTGCATATCTATTGCCATCAGTAGGTTGTCCCAGGTTCGGATCCTTTGGATTACTTCTGTTTATTTTCGATTCGTTGCCAGTTGTGTGGGCTTAGCTTACGTTTTATTTGAACGTAGCGATCCATACCAGTCTGTATAGTCGAGCGTTGCTTTGATGCGCTTTGTGTTGTTGAGCTGGTCAGTGTTGGAGTTTTTGCTGCTGATTCCGCAAAACCGGTGGTTACAGTCGCTGGTGTCGTGCATAAAGCTGATACCGTTGCGGTTGTTGTTGTAAGTGCCGTTGACGTTGTTGGTGACGTCACTGTGCTAGTGACCGTCGCCATATGGAAATATTGCTGGGTGGAGTGCGAAGCAGGGAAGCGAAGGATGACGGACAATTTTAGAAACTCTTTTGGCTACGAAAGGTGTCCAGGAACAAGGTGGCTTACTTAGCCAGGCCAGAACAATGGTGGAATCAGTTCAATAAAAGGACTGACACTCTTGTGTTGGCAATTGTGGAAGAATTATCGCGAAAAGACCTGCCAGAAGAACGGCTCCTTATAGTTCACGTCGGGGAAGTGAGACAGTCTTTACTGGTAATACTCAACAGTAAGCAAGAAATACCATGTTTGGTTTCAACACGAACGTAAATTGCTGCTCCGTAAGCATGTTGGGAAGCATCACATAAGCCATGCAATTGAGTCTTTATTTGAGGGGAGAATCCTATCTAACGAGTAATTCCAATTTGATATAAATGCGGAAAGCTTTTAAAGAAATCAACCCATTTCTTTAGAAGATCAGCAGGTAGGTCCTTATCCCAGGACAGTTCCCGAAGCCATAATTCCTGCATGAACATTTTTGCTTGAACTACGAATGGAGCTAACCAACCAGCAGGATCAAAGAGTTGGTCAATACATGACAAGACTTTTCGCTTTGTATGGGATTTTTTAGATGTTTGGGGGACTGAGAATTAAAATTCATCAGATGAAGCCCTCCAGTAGATCTCCAAAATTTTAACAGTACTTGCTTTCTATAAGTCGATAAAATCAACATTTTACAAGTGGGCACTGGGTATATGACAAAGAATTTGTTTTTGTTAGACGTCCATTTTCTTAATGGAAAGCCTGCTGAATCTACAGCCTTCTGTAATTCAAATATTATTGCAATAGCGGATTGTTTTGAATGTGCACCTCCTAATACATCATCTACGTACATCGATGATCTAATAACATCTCTCGTTAATGGATACAGATGATAAATATTATCTGCAAGTTGTTGCATGACTCCCAATGCCAGAAAAGGGGCCCAGTTGACTCCAAAAGTGACAGTTTTCAGCTCATTGTCACATAGGTTGTCCTGTTTATTACCAAATAGAATTCTTTGGAACGGGGTACTTGCAGGATCAACTAAGATTTGACCATATATTTTTGTGCTGTATGCGTTAAATAGTACAACCTCAAAACCAGAATGGGCGGAGCAGATCAGTCGGACGGGCCCGACTGTCTTATACCCTGTGCCACAGCTCGCGCTGCGCGCTCGCAAATACAGTTTATAATTTAACCAGCAGCGTGCTTGGTATCGCCATCCCTCTCGCACACTATTCCAAGCGTAAGGCTGCTGAGCTGCAATGGCGTGTGCATGCAGTATTACGGCGCTTATATCTCCTTTGTTTATTAACCGATTTCAATGCGCTTTTCAGGACAGTTAAATATGATATAAGAGAGTATATATTCAACAATAACAATATATTATGATTAATATTACGCTTGTTTTTGAACTTTTAAGTTCAACTATTGTGAAGCTTATATCTCCTGTGTTTCTTAACCGATTTCAATGCGCTTTTCAGGATTTATTATTATTATTAAGAAGTTAAAGCGGAATTACAAATTACACTTAACGTACATTTTATAAAGCTATAGCTACAGAGGCCTTAAGCTTGTGTGTAAAACTAGTTCGGTGGGTGATTTATTTAATATTATATGTACATTTGGCTTAAATATAATTATTTAGATATAATTATTCTTTTAGTATTATTTACATATTTATGTACACAATAGTAGTAGTTTGGGGTTTAAAGTTTGTGTAGAATGTTACGTGAGGTAAGTAATTTAATTATTTCAGGTATATTTTGTGGAGTTGGATTAAAAATATTATTAAGCAGGTTGAGGGGGGGTGTGGAATGTGTTTTTAGGATAGGGCATTCGGCTAGTAGGTGTTGAAGGGTTAAGTGTTGGTTGTTGTTGCAGTAGGGGCATTGGGGCATGATGGGTGGTGCTTTAAATAAGTAGCTGTGGGTAATGTTGGTGTGTCCTTATCTTAGTCGGATTATTTTGGAAAAGGATCTTCTGGAAATTGAGGGATCTGAAGCGAATCGGCCGTAGTCATATATGTTGATATTGGTATTGTTGTAAGTTTTGTAGAATACGTTTGCATGCTGCATGAGATTGTTTTTATTGGTTGTTGTAAAGTGTGTTTTTATTTGTTTTACAATATCAGTGATATTTAAGTTAGGTGAAAAGGGTAGAGGGAGTAGAAATGCATCTTTTGCGGCCATGTCAGCAGCTTCGTTGCCGCTAATACCGCAGTGCCCTGGTATCCATATAAGTTTCAGGGATTTCTTTCTTATCAGTGTTTGCCGTATTTCGTTGGCGTAGTACGAATTGTTGAGAGGGTTTGCTATTGCGGTTAATGAGGATAGGGAATCTGTGCAGATTGCGACGGGCTGGGTAGATTTTTGGGCTATGGATGTTGCTGTAAATATGGCGATGATTTCGGCAGAAAATATGGAGCTGTAGTAAGGAAGAAGCTATTGGGATTTATGGTTATCAGATATAATACTAAAGGCAGTTGCGTCTTTGATTTTGGATCCGTCTGTAAAAATGAATTTGTATGAAGGGTAAGTATTTTTGATTTCTAGGAATCTCTGCTGGTATATGATGGGGGGTGTGGATAACTTTGGTAGCTGATGGAGGGAGGTATCAATGGCTGAAGAGATGTCTATCCAAGGAGGGTTTAGATAATTTAGTTGGGGAAAGGGTTGTTTTGGGAGATCAAGTAGTGAGGCTAGGGCTAAGGCGCGTTGGGAGGCTGATGAGATTTTGGGGTTTAATTTTTTTGATTTCAGGATTTTGACGATGGTTGGTTTTAATGGGGAATTGTGGAAAGTTAGAATGGGTTTTAAGATTTTGGAGGTAGAAAATCGAATGCGAGTGTTTAGATCCGTCGTGTTAGCTGCGAAGAGGAGATAATTTATAGGAGTTGTTGGGTAGGCATTGAGGGCAATTCTGATTGAGGAGTGGTAAATAGTTTTGATTGGCCTTAGGTTGGAGGAGGGGGTGTTACCGAATAGGTATAGCCCAAAGTCGATTTTTGAGTGTATGATTGATTTTGCTACATTAAGAACAGTTAATTGGCTGCAGTTATATTTATTGTTTGATAAACATTTAATAACATTTAGTCTCTTTGAAAGGGAATGGGTAAGATTAAGGATGTGGTCGTTCCAGGTATGTTTTTTGTTGAGGGTTATTCCAAGGATTTTAAGATTGGTGGTGTTTGTAATGGGTGTTGTTGAGGAGGTGATTTGGATGTTGCAGGAGTGTTTTTTTTACAAATATGAAGGTGCTTACATTTGGAAAGGGAGAGGGATGCGCCTGAGTATTGACACCAGGAAAGGATGTCGTTTAGAAGGGGGTTTAAATCAATTTGGGATTGGTTATTAAGTTTTTTGAATATGTGGTAGTCGTCGGCGTAGGCACAGAAATCAAATTGTTTGTGGGTCAGTATTATGGAGTTCAGTTTGTTGTAGGCAATTAGGAATAGGATGACGGAGAGGGGTGATCCTTGTGGGATGCCATTGTGTTGGGGAAGGGTATGTGAAAGGTGGTTATTGGCACGAACACTTATTTTTCTATTTTTTCATGAAATTTATACAGTAGTTAATTATATTGGGTCCGACTTTCCAGCTCTGTAGCTCGTCTACGATTGGATGGATGCCAATTTTATCAAACGCTTTGGTGAAGTCTAGTGAGATTAGCGAGATATGGTTTTTAGTGGAAAGAGATGCTGATATCAGATGGTCTAAAACCAGTAGACTGTCAGTTATCGATTTCCCTTTTCTGAAGCCTGTTTGTCGACTGTCATTAGATTTGTTGCGATCAACAAACCACCACAGGCGATTAGCAATTATTTTGTCTAGAGTTTTTGCGAAACATGAGTTGAGGGAAATTGGGCGGTAGGAGTTGAGGGATGTCTTGTCAGTGTTGGGTTTATTTATGGGGATTATAATACTATGTTTGTAGTGTTGGGGTATGTGGGATATAAGTATATTATTAAAGTGGTCGAGTAGTCGGAGTTTTACGGTTAGGTTAAGGTTTTTGAGCATTGGGTAGAAAATTCGGTCGAGACCAGGGGTCTAGGTTAAGTTCTAGGATCGAGATAGGGGATTCTATTTTTTGGGCAGTAGGGGGTAGGGGGTAGTTTGGAGTGTTGTGCTGGATGGTAAGTTTTTTATTTATAAAGGTGGAGGGAAAATTTTTATCATGGGACTCTGAGGACCAGTAGGAACAAAGTAGGTTGGCTATTTCTGGTTTATTAGTGATAGGTTCTTGGTTGTCAGGATTAGTGATGGTGTGGATGGGTAGTCTGGGTTTCAAGCCGCAGAAGGAACGGATGGTGAACCAGATTTTGGAAGGGGGGGTGTTGGGGTTGATGTTGGATGTAAAGGTTTCGATGCAGTTTCGTTTCGCTATTTTTACTTCTAGTTTAAATATTGCATTTGCTTTTTTGTATTTAATGATATTTGTGGTGTTAATGTTGCGCTTTAGTATTGACCAGTTTTTGTTTTTTTCGGCTTTTAGCATCTGGAGATGTTTGTTCCACCAAGGGACCTGGGGTTTGTGGTTGGGTTTGTAGACAGTTTGGGGTATGGAGTAATTAGCTGATTGTCGAACTATTTTTATTAGATTAGCGGATTCTTGGTTAAGGTTTTGGGACTTTGGCATTTAGATGGAAATGAAGAGATGCATCTTGAAATTTGGGCCAATTTGCGTTATTAAGTTTATATTTAGGGACGTATTTGAAGGGAGGGGATTGCCTAAAGAGTGATATGATGATGGGGAAGTGGTCACTGCAGAATAGGTCAGATTCTATTGACCAAGAAGATCTGGCTGCAAGGGTGGGTGTGGCAAGAGTAAGGTCAACGTTTGTAAGTGAGTTGTGCGCACTGAAGTGGGTTGGAGAACCGTCGTTCAGCAGAATTAAAGGGTTTTTGTTAATAAACTGGGCTATTGTTT
>JAWNNJ010001730.1:0-51602 GCA_035045125.1 Hypselothyrea guttata | reverse complement strand
CTGGTTTGCCTGCAACGGACACTGCTTTAGTAGAGTGCATCTAATCCTACTGTCTACCAGCTTTTCCAGCGTTTTCAGAAGAAACGAAGTTAAGCTGATAGGTCTAAAAGCCTTCGGATTAGTTATATCTTTCTTCCCGGCCTTGGGGATGAAGACAACTCTCGCCTTATTCCAAGCACTTGGAATATACCCTAGCGCTAGACTACTAATCATTACTCTTCGTAGACTAGGTAGCAAAACATCTAGTCCCTGCTGCAAAAAGAATGGGGAAATACCATCGAGGCCTAGGGACTTGAAGGTCTTGAATGTACCGACTGCCCACTTCAGCCTCCCTATTGTGACTAGCACTCGGCCTTGTCCACCCATCTAAGTTAATTCCAGGTTTGCTGGTTTGAACGCTTCTTGGAAAGTGTGTGGCAAAGAGGCATTGGAGTCTGTCGATATTGTTGACAGTAAAGCTGCCATCGCCTTTCTTGATAGCCATGTTAGAGATTGAGCTCTAGGCTTTTCCTATAGTCAACCCAGTTTGTTTAACGTGGGTTGCGAGTGGGAAGGCTAACTCCTGTGCTCATTTTTAGCGTGAACCTGATGAGTTAGGTAAGAAAATTGACCTCCTAAACGCAATGCTTGTAGGTCGTAGGTCTATTCACCAGCCCATGAAGAATCTGATCGGAGAGATCACAAACCTGTACAAGCAATTAGCTGTGGAAGAGCCAACGAGTAACAAGACTACCCAGGCGCATTCAAACCCCACCGAAGATAAAAAGAAAGTGGCCGCAAAGAAACCCAGACCAGAGAAAGTTGTAGTTACAGCCGCTCCAACGTCAGCCAGAAACTTGAGAACTGGGGGTTCTATGGATAAGGGTGGTGCCAAAGAGATCGAGGGACCTATTGGGAGCGACGTAACTGCTGACAAAAGGCCACGCCCCAGCTGGACTAAGGTTGAAGGAAGAAAAGGTAGAGTGAAGCCATCAAGACCTGATGCAATTATCGTTCAAGGGGCAAGCGGAGCGAACTATGCCGATATACTACGATCAATGAAATCGGAGCCGAAGCTCACTGGCTTAGCTCAGCACGTTAAGGGGATCCGAAGCACTGCAAAGGGCGAACTCCTACTCGAGCCGGTGCGAGCATCTGATCCAAATACGAAGCTACTACACGATGTTGTGAGTACTCTCCTGGGCGACAAGGCGGAAGTTAAATGCTAACAGAAACCTCGCTCGTTGAGATTAAAGATATTGATGAGCTCACGACAGAAACTGAGATCCTAGAAGCGCTACTCACGCAGTTTGGTGGAACAGAGATCAACCGCACGTCAATCAAGTTTCTCCGCCCGGCGTACGGAGGCACTCAAACGGCAACCCTGAGGTTATCCAGCAGTATGGCAAGGAAGTTAACACACGAGGGAAAAGTCCAAATAGGATGGGTAATCTGTCGCATAAGGCAGAAGGTTCACCCAATTCGCTGCTTTGCCAGTAGATGCACGTCCCAAACTGACTGTAAGAAACTCTGCTTCTCTGTAAGAACAAGAAAGCGTGCATGCTATGCAAAAGGAAGGGAGAGCAGGAATTTGGACACGCAACAAATAGCGCAATGTGTCCATCATTTAAGAAGGCGGCTGGACGCGGTTCAAAATGATGCGTATATATCAGCTCAATCTGAATGACTGTATAGCGGCTCAGGACCTCCTAGTGCAGACAGTTAATGAGAATAAAATAGATTTAGCTATACTAAGCGAATCTTATCGTCAGAAATCTCCCAATACGTGGGCTGGAGATAACTCTGGTAAGGCGGCAGTATGGAGCTGTGGACGCAATCCGGCTTGCTGTCAGAACGGAAAAGCGGCAACCACTTCGTCCGTGTCAAAATACGTTCCCTCTATATCTACAGCTGCTACCTGCCGCCCTCACTGGATCTGCAGGACTACACAACCGCGCTGGAGGAACTGGTCGAGGATGCGAGGAGCAGGTCACCATGCCTTATCGCAGGTGACTTCAATGCCTGGGCAGTCGAATGGGGTAGTGTAACAACCAACTACAAAGGACGTGCATTGCTCGAAGGGCTAGCAAACCTGGACGTGGTTCTCCTGAATTCAGAGAACGCGCGCACGTTTAACAGAGGTAGCGCAGGCTCAACTATCGACGTTACCTTTGTAAGTAGCTCACTCTCTCGTAGCACTTCATGGCAGGTATGCAACGGCATATACACGCACAGCGATCACTCTGCCATTATAACAGAGATCCGACACACCCCAGAGCGACGAACCAACCAATGGCGTTCCTCATATAAGATAGCCACGTTTGACAGGGAGGTATTCGGATGTATGATGGACGGACCCGAAATTCAAGGTACTGCAGACAGTACGACCAACCAGGTAATGAGAAGGATTACGAGAACCTGTGATGCTTCGATGAGCAAGACTACTTCCGGTGTGAGCACCCTACCAGCGGCCCATTGGTGGAACAGCGATATTGCGAACGCCAGGAGGGAATGTCTCCATGCCAGACGACAATACCAGCGCGCCCCAAGCGGTGCAGCCGAGCATCTGAGATCGCAATACAGGGAAAAGAGACGGCTTCTGGCATGCCTCATCAAAAGCAGCAAAAGAAGTTCATTTCAGCAACTGGTTGATGAAGCAGACGAAGACCCATGGGCATGTGCTTACAAGCTTACAATGAAAAAGCTGAAGGCATTCAGAGCCCCGAGTCCGACCTGCCCGCTGCTCTTAAGTAGAATAGTACAGGAGCTGTTCCCTGCACAACAGAATACGGAAACCACAGTGGGATATAGTAATTCACTAACTGCACACGCTGATTTTCCCCCGATATACCGAGAAGAAATCCAGGAGGTAGCAAAGAAAATAAGGCTGTACAAGGCGCCTGGACCCGACGGTATACCAGGAGTAGCCATAAAAACCTGAAGCTATTCAATACCTGCCTCAAGCCGGTGGAAAAAACAGTCGCTGGTACTGATACCGAAGGGAGGCAAACCAGCAGAGGAGCCATCTTCCTATCGCCCTATCTGCATGCTCGATACGGCAGGTAAAGCCCTCGAGTTAGTAATACGGGAACGACTGGACCAGGCTATCGAGCGGGCAGGAGGCCTATCTCACTCTCAATATGGATTTAGAACGGGATGCAGCACCATGCAGGCCATAAACCGAATACGTGACACGGCAAAACTGACAGTAGATGGAGAAAGATGGCTCTGGAGTACGAAGGAATACTGCTTAGTAACCACCCTTGACGTCAGAAACGCATTTAACTCGGCAAGATGGGATAGAATTATGTGCGCGCTACGCAGATTTAATATCCCAGAGTACCTTGAACGCATTCTTAACAGCTACCTCAGCGACAGGTTGTTATGGTTCACAACAAGCAATGGCCCGAAGAGTCACAAAGTTACTGGCGGTGTTCCACAGGGTTCGGTTTTAGGCCCCACCCTATGGAACATTATGTATGATGGGATCCTACGGCTAGACATGCCCCAAGGTGTTCAGGTGGTGGGCTTTGCAGACGATATCGCAATCGTCACGGTGGCAAAGCACCTACACGAGATAGAGGAGCGCACTAACACGGCAGTCAGAATAGCCCGAGAATGGTTGGAGTCAGAAGGGCTGCAGCTGGCTGACCAGAAGACTGAGTCAGTACTGATCAGCTCGAGGAAAGTGGTGGAATCGGCGAGCATAATGGTAGGGGAGGCCAATATACAGTCGCAGCCCTTCCTAAAATACCTCGGCGTCATAATCGACCACAGGCTGAGCTTCCGAGACCATCTCAAATACGCGGCGGATAAAGCGGCAGTGGGTACGACGGCGTTAGCCCGGATAATGCCAAATACGGGTGGGCTCAAACAAAAGAGGCGACAGCTGCTCACGAACGTGGTAAAGTCCATAACCCTCTATGCTGCTCAAACCTGGTATACAACGACGAAGCACAAGTCGTACAGCAGGGAAGTTAACTTGGCGTACAGGCTATGCGCACTGAGAATCTGCTGCGCCTTTCGCACAGTATCGGCAGACGCGGCTCTTGTACTGGCGGGGTTAATACCGGTGGAAGACGCCGAGCACGTTTTCCTCTACTGTGCCCGCTCTAGACAGCAAAGAGAAGAAATGGAGAACATTTTAGGAGCACGTACCACGGTGGATAACATTATGGGACTTATGCTTGCGTCACAGGCAAACTGGGAGGCAGTCAGCGAGATGGCTGCAACCACAATGGAGAGGCTAAGGCGGGAAGAAAGGGAGCGGAACAGCGGTCCGACTCTGGAAGCGAGCCGATAAAGGCTAAACCACGCCCCTGATGTAGTACCTAACGGCAGTTCCAGGGGTGTTCGTTAGAAGAGGCTGAAACAGGCAAGAGCCTGGTTTCGTCGGACCACTTGAATGCGCTGCGGCGCATCAACGTCCTATTTAAAAAAAAAATATATATATGGACGGGGCAGATCAGTGGGACGGAGGTTACAGTCGGACGTAACCGACCGTAGGAGACCCTTTACTTTGAGTATATGTACATACAAACACAATCAGACGCACACACACTAAGATACCCGCGTATGCAAGGCACACCACCCAGCTAGCAATTTTCGGAGCGCTCATAATTAAGTGCCCAAAAAGAGCCCAGTAAATGAGCATTTTGGGAGGGTGCTCATAATTCTGAGGGTTTCGGAGCATATTAAGAGCCTTAAAATCGCGGGCTCCCAAAATGCACTTATTTCTGAGCATTTTGGGAGGGAGTGAGAGCGCGGGCTCCTAAAATGCACTTATTTATGAGCATTTTGGGAGCTGAAGTAGGCAAGTGAACGAAAATAACAGAATAACGGAATGAAGAATCGTGCAAGACAATAGAAAATGCATATACAGATTTTGCTCAGTTGCGAAATACACAAGTGGAAGGCAGACGTGTTTTTGCTGATGGATTTTTCGAAGTAAGTTAAAGATTTCATACATTTTCGTTTTTAATACATTTGAAATTTAATTAAATTACAGTTCTAATGTTATATGTTTTATATCTTTTAGGTGTCGTCAATATGATTTATGCGCACAAAAAGGAGTTCGCCGCAAAGGGTTTCAAAATGCCAAGGGTATAATTAAGTAATATAAGAAAATAAAATTATTGAAGAAAAATATGTACATAAGTCTAAATTACAATCGTAAGCTTTGAATAAAATATTATAAATAAAATAAAAGTATAAAATAAAAACCAATACAATTTTTGACTTTTATTCAGTGCTCTTTTTCCATGGAAATCTGCACTCCAATATGCCTCCGAAAAGAGCCCTTTAGGAGGCGATTTAAGTGCCCAAAAAGGTAACTTTTAGGAGCCTTTTCAGAGGGTTTTAAGTGCCCAAAAAGGTAACTTTTAGGAGCCTTTTCGGAGGGTTTTAAACTTGGAATACCTTTCCCCCTTTCCTCGCAAATCGCAAAAAACCGCACCTACCTCATAGTTTTCGAACACTTTTAGCACGAAAACAATATTGAAGTTGAAGACTTGTTATTTGACATGTACGTAGCCTTTGGCATTCTCCACCATTGCTGTTAATTTCATCATGATCGGATAAGAAACAGAGAAGATATGAAACAGACAATTTTTTTCAAAATGTATATATGTGCCACTGCAGCCACAATATTAAAGCTACATTCTTTTAATTTGGTATGAGCGTAGCCTATGACATTCTCTAGCGATGCTGTAAATTACATTACGATCGGTTAAAAAACATCAAAGACATGCTTCATTCAATTTGCGGCACTAAGCAATGGGCGGCTGGTGTGGCATGCATACGCTCGTAGCTTTGTGTGCATGTGCCTCTGATTGTGTTTGTAAGTACATATAGACAAAGTAAAGGGTCTCCTACCATCAGTTACGTCCGACTGTGCCCTCCACCCGACTGATCTGCCCCGTCTATATATTTTTCAAATTAGTCACAGGGTATAATAATATAACAAATATCAAGTTTTGCATTAAGTTCTTTTGTTTTATTTCAAACATTCATTAGACCGTATAAACCTCGGCCAACTTGCAGAGACCCGGATAGTTGACATTAGCGCCGGTATTACAGCCTTCTCCAGTGGGGCCACGCACATATATAGGTTGGCCGACAATATTGGTGGTAGCATAATTACAGGCCAAGAGGAAGTTATTCTCCGCGTTCTTGAAGTATCTGGCGGCAGCACAGCCTACGCCATAGTTCATCTGACGAGCCATCACAGTGAAATGTCCAATTGCTCTATGGAATTATGAATTAAAAATGAGTCTAAGATAAATGTTATGCACTTACGATCCGGTCCAGTTTTTGGGATAATTATTGATTACAGACATGTTGGCATTCTTATACTCAGACCACCATCCTTGGATTGATTGGGTAAGTAATTGACGATTTGTACGGCTTCTCCTAGCGCCAGTATAGGAAATGAGTGCCAAATTTTGTCCGCTATTTCTATATTCTCTCGTATTGCGGCATGCATCGTGCTTCATTACACATTGCTTGACATTTAAACTTGCCAAGTAAGCCAAGTTTTCATCCCAACGCATGGTGGCCATACGCCTGGCACTTTTATAATTGGTCAGATTACCCAGGGCGAGATTGTTACGCCTGACGTTGTGCATGCTTACCAAATGATTTTTCATCGTTTGATTCATATTAATAAAAAGAGAATTTTCGGGACAATTGACGGACCAGCCCTAGGGAAAGACACAAAGATTGGTGAATTAGAGCCAGACAAATTGGTAGATGGATTAGATACTATATAAAGTCCTATTAATATAAAACGTTGTAGATACATTTTACATAAATCTAAATAATACAATATCAAATTCTATATATGTACATATTCAATATTTTATCTTATAGATAAATTATTATTTAAAAGTGGCAGTTTCGCACTTCGATATTTGATATGTGATATTTTTGCAAAAAAAAAATATAGGGACGGGGCAGGTCAGTGGGACGGAGGCTACAGTCGGACGTAACCGACCGTAGGAGACCCTTTACTTTGAGTATATGTACATACAAACACAATCAGACGCACACACACTAAGCTACCCGCGTATGAAAGGCACACCACCCCCCCTCTGCCTAGTGCGGCAAATTGTCTGTGGCATATATTCGCTGTTTCTTATCCGATCGAAACAAAATTCACAGCGTCGATAGAGAATGTCATAAACTAGTTAAATACCAAATTACAAATCAATAGCTTTAAAACTGTGGCTACACCAGCTTTTTGTGGTTTGCGGGGGAAGGGGAGGAGGTATCCAAAATCTAAAACAAACTCGTGCTGCTTACTGAATAGGGGAACCTGAATCCCGAATATGGTGTCTCTAGCTCTTATAGTTGCTGAGATCTAGGTGTTCATACAGACAGACAGACGGACAGACAGACAGACGGACATGGCTATATCGACTTGGTTTGTCGTCCTGATCAAGAATATATATACTTTGTGGGGTCTGCCACGCCTCCTTCTGGGTGTTACACACATTTCCTCTTTGCACTAAATTAATAGACCCTTTTTACTTTTTTAAAGTAAAGGGTCTAATTATGAAATGTTACCTGCACCCTGTTCTCCTATAGATACATTTAATACTTAAATTAACCTATTTGATACACTTACATTATTACCACAAGCAATGTGGGTCGCACCATTACATAGCGACGGGATACAGTAAGAGGACTGCGTCAGGATTCCTGGTGCTGTTAGAACCACACCGAATAAAGCCAACGAAATTCGAAACATTTTGCACTGATCTAAACTGCTTAAAGCATGCGTGTAGTTTGGACTTTTATAGTAGCTATCATTTACCAAAAAAATATGGTGAGATATTTACTTAAATGTGATATTTGTATATTAAACAAGAATAGAAAAGAAAAAGTAGAAATGCCTCCAACTGTATTTGCCCAAAGACAAATCTCATAATGACGTATGTATATAATAAATTATATGTCAATCTATATAAACTTATCTATCAAAACAAATTTCAGTACTGCCTTCAGTCACAGTAAGGACATGAAATACTGAACTAATTTGTATTGGTAAAAAGTTTTCTTGTTTTTCTCCGCCGTACTTTACATGTTTATCATTCGTTTGCCATGTAAATAGACTATTCAATTCATAATTTATGGATAATTAATAAAATATATTTAACTCAAATAATTAAGTTAACAAACACACTAAATTGCTGTTGTTCAAGCCAGGTGTGTAAACAGTTAATATTGAAACTAAACTTTGCTGAGCTACAGCAGATCCACCCTCTTTATGGCTATAGTGATAACAGGGCAATATCCAATTTCATAATTTCATGAGTAAATTCCACAAAGTCTCCATTGAGTTTCCATTGAAATTGAGAAAGAAGTTTGGATGGTATTTATCTTAGTTTTGTGAGGCGCAATATCATTTTAATGTTTATCTTATAATACTATTTGCTCTCTTTTTTGACAGTCAACAGCAAAAACAAGAATCAAAACAGAAAATAATTAATGCCATGCAAACAGAAGTGTTTATTAGACAAAAACCAGAATGGGCGGAGCAGATCAGTCGGACGGGGCCGACTGTCTTATACCCTGTACCACAGCTCGCGCTGCGCGCTCGCCCGTACAGTATATAATTTAAAATGTTTTAAATACAATTTAATCTATTTATAAATAATTAATTCAGAATATTTTATTTCTTACGCATGAATTTGACGCAACGGATCACGCCAAAATACATTTGCACTTTAAAATGTTAACAATATTGAAAAATTGTAGAAAAATATAATTGGGATTATTCAAATTATACATTAAGCACAAAACGTTATGGCAACGCAAATCGCAGATAGAAATCTGGCCACACCAATCGGTAATAGAAGTTGCTGTTGGAACCCCATTCGCCTGTGCTATTACGCGCCTTATTGGCAACATTCAAAAATAAATAAATGAGTTAAATTTATTAATATGTACCATATTTATTTAATGGGTACAGGGTATAAAAATAAAGACGGGCAGATCAGTTGGGCGTAGGCTACAGTCGGACGTAGCCGATAGTAGGAGACCCATTTGAAAAATGGGAAAAACAGGGTTAATAACTTTGTGCGAATGTATGTAACAGGCAGAAGGAGGCGTGGCAGACCCCACAAACTATATATATTCTTGATCAGGGAGACGAGCTGAGTCGATTTAGCCCTGTCTGTCTGTCTGTCTGTCCGTCTGTCCGTCTGCCTGTCTGTCTGTCTGTTTGGATGAACGCGTCGATCTCAGCAACTATAAAAGCTAGAGATGCCGGTTTGGTTGCTATAGATAGGTAGTTATCTTACGCAGATCAAGCTTATTTCAAATCGTTGGTGCCACGCCCCCTTTACGCCCAAAAATCAAAAACTCACACAACCTCGTGTTTTTAGACTCTGTACTTTAAAAAAGTAAAAGAGTCTATTAGTTTAGTTCAACTGACAGATGTATGTAACAGGCAGAAGGAAGCGTGGTAGACCCCACAAAGTATATATATTCTGACTCAGGACGACGAGATGAGTTGATATAGCCATGTCCGTCTGTCCGTCTGTCCGTCTATCTGTATAAACACCTAGATCTCAGCAACTAAAAGAGATAGAGACACCACCTTTCCGGATTTAGGTAGTCAGCTAATGCAAGCAGATCAAGTTTGTTTCAAACTTTTGATATCTCGCCTCCTTCATCCGCGAATCATCAAAAATCTACACCTACCTCGAAAGCTATAAACGCCACAGCAGCCACAATAATAGCGCTACAGACTTGTAATTTGGCATGTAGCCTAAGGTATTCTTGATATTAATTTATTTATGATTTGAATTGGAAATAGCGAAGATATGCAAGAGACAATTTCTTTCAAAATGCATGTATGTGCCACTGCAGCCACAATAATAAAGCTACAGACTTGTGATTTGAAATGTACGTAGCCTATTGAATTATCCATCGATGCTGTAAATTACATTACAAACGGAGAAGAAACACCGAAGTTATGCACCAATGAATTGTTTTATAAATGTATGTAAGCGCCACTACAGCCACAGTTTAAAGGCTATCGACTTGGGATTTGGCATGTACGCAGCCTATGGCATTATCCATCAACGCTGTGAATTATATTACCAACGGAAAAGAAACAGCAAAGATAGCGCAGACAGAGAAGCCGCCTAGAGCTTGCAAACTATAAGAGCTAGAAATACTATTTTTTTGGTATTTTAGTATGGGTTTTTTGATAACTTCTCTTATTCCTCCGCTAACCGAAAAACCAATTTAGGAACAGTTTGCAGTTTTAAAGCTCAAGTTTTGAAGCTAAAGATTTGGGATGTGGCATGTACGTAGACTATGACAATTCCCATCGATGATGTGAATTACATTACGATCGAATAAGAAACAGCGAAGAAAACACAAAGTACAGGGTCTCCTACAGTCGGTTAAGTCCGACTGTAGCTCCGTCCTTACTGGTTTAACATACAAAGTTGAATAACAATAACATAGAATATTGTTATTCGGAACATAAGTTCTCTTATATTATATTTAACTATCCTGAAACACGCATTGAAATCGGTTATGAAACACAGGAGATATAAGCTTCACAATAGTGGAACTTAAAAGTTCAAAAACAAGCGTAATATTAAACATAGAATGTTGTTATTTGGTATATATACTCTCTTTTATTATAATTAACTATTCTTAAAAGCGCATTGAAATCGGTTAATAAACAAACTAGATATAAGCTACGCAATTGGCAGCGTAGCCTAGCAGCGCAGCAGCAGCAGCAGCAGCAGCGCAGCGCAGCTGGCGCACGTAAAATGGAAGAAGAAGAAGTACTGCTGATACGCTTAGTGTGACAGTTTTATAAAATTGTATATAAAATAAAAGGCACAGGGTATTCTACAGTAATGCCCGTCCGACTGATCTGCCCCGTCCGACTGATCTGGCTTAACATAAAAAGTTTAATAACAAGAGTAATATTGAACATAGAAGGTTGTTATTTGAAACATAAGCTCTCGTGTATGATATTCAACTATCATGAAAAGCGCATTGAAATCGGTTAAGAAACACAGGAGATATAAGCTTCACAATAGTTGAACTTAAAAGTTCAAAAACAAGCGTAATATTAATCATAGAATGGGGTTATTATTGATTTTATACTCTCTTATTTTATATATAACTGTCCTGAAAAGCGCATCGAAATCGGTTTATAAACAAAGGAGATATAAGCTTCCTAATATTGCATGCATTGCACATTGGGATGAAATGCCTTTATTTTGGCCACAACCCAAAAAGTTCGTGTTAATATATCAATAATGTTACAATTATTTCAAGCTAAGAAAAGTCCCCAGTCATCGAAAATATTTAATTGGTATTTTATTGTGCAGCCCTTGTGTTCCACCAGCCCTTGAAAGTCAGCTGTTCTTGCCACGTGGTGCGTGCAAGCTTGCTGATTAGACAAGTTGCTTAATTTTGGCGTTCTCGTATTTTTAAACAGTTGGACCAATTAAAGTACCTTAAAATGGAAAATGTTTCGCATGGTATGTAGAAAATATTTGTATATGTGTTTAATTACATGTGCTTTTGTATTGTCATGTTTTTAATGAAATACGTAAACAGTAGTTTTGTTCATTCTAACCTTAAAATATTTGTGTTTCGTGGAGTAGATATGCAAGATACAACAGGGTTCAAATAACAACTTATGTGGTAGTATGTGTTATTATGTGTATATTCAGATAGCATTTAAATAATTTGTGGGAATTTGCGGGGGGGGTTTATTATTTGAATAGATGCGAGCAAGGTTGCTATTCGTCGAGGCGACTTACTAGAAGTTTGGCTGGATAAAAATCGCAATGTCAACGCAACTTTTGACTGGGTTTGCGTCGAAGTAATTCCAAATGATTTTACGGAAAACGATTTGGAGGTGATTAAAAACAAAATAAAAAACTTTATTGTTCAAATTAAGAGACTGCTGAACAAAGCACACAGAAATATTCGTCGCTTCAAAGAAGAAAATGCTGGCTTGCATCGGAGCTAATATTTTATTCAAAAGATGATTGTAATCGTAATCTTGGAGGACGACCTCGGGTCTCTTATGACGAAGGAAGTCTACGCCATAAAAGAAGAATTGCTTCCGAGCTTGCAAAGGAAAATTCAACACTTCTACTTATTGAAGCAGCTGCTATGTCTGCTAAGAAGGCAAAAAATACCGATATTTCTCACATTTTAAATACAACAATAAATAGTCCTGACAGTTCAAAATTAAGGCAACAACTTTCATTGAAAGAGCCTATACCATTATCACCTGATGAGGCCTTAGCATTTATTATAGAAAACTCGTTTTCCAAGCAGCAATATATTAACATACGCTTAAAGAGTATCGAAAAAAACTGCAATATATATCCAAGCTACGAAAAGGTGAGAGAAGCTAAGGAAAAGTGTCGGCCTATAGATATAAGCGTATCAGATACTGTTGCCGAAGTGCCAATGCAGAACTTACTGAACCATACTGCATCTCGGATCATTTTATATCAAAAGCCAGTTTTTCAACAATTTCTTGATATAAATAAAGTAAAGCTTATAGTAAGCTATGGTTTTGATGGTTCAACCGGACAGAGCGTTTATAAGCAAAGGTTTAAGGAACCCGAACCCATTTGCCTGGACCAATCTTTGTTTGTCACTACAATAATTCCCCTTCAAATGGTGGATCAAAATGGGAGAATTATTTGGAGAAACAGATATCCACAATCCGTTAAATATTGCAGGCCGCTAAAAATTGAGTTTGCTAAAGAAAGCCGGGATCACATTTTTAATTCCAAATTTCTTTTGGACATGCAAATAAAAGACTTAAAGCCATTTGTGTATGAGGCGGAACAATTGAGAGTGGAAATTCGATTCGACGTACACATGACGCTCATCGATGGAAAGGTGTTGAATACATTAACGGGCACTAATTCAACACAATCCTGTCCAATTTGTGGTGCCACTCCAAAGGACTTTTTAAAAGAAACAGAGGTCAACAGTCAAAAGTTCAAGCCTAAACCCAATTCTTGTCAGTACGGAGTTAGTCCTCTCCACGCATGGATTAGGTTTTTGGAATTCGTTCTCAACATCTCATATCGTGTTTGTATTCAAAAGTGGCGAATTATTACGGACTCTGACAAAGAAATAATGATGGTACGCAAGAAGGACATTGAGCGAAAGCTTTGGTCTGAAATGGGGTTACATATTAACAAACCAAGTCAGAATGGTTCTGGAAATTCCAACGATGGCAATACGGCACGAAGAGCATTTTCGGACGTTAAATTATTGGCCTCATATCATTTTAATAGTTTTATCATGCGAATATGACGTTTGTTTAAATAAGTTTAAGAAATTTTGTGAAGAAACGCTTCGTTTGCATTTGATTAAATATCCGTGGTATCCAATGACCGCTACGGTCCACAAAATTTTAGTTCATGGTCCACAAATAATTGAATCATCTGTACTTCCTGTTGGTTGCTTAGGCGAAAACGCATCTGAGGCTCGCAACAAATATTACAAGCGCGATAGGATTTTGCATGCCAGGAAAAATAGCCGAGTGAACAATTTAACCGACGTATTTCACCGAGCTTTGGATTCTTCTGATCCTTACATATCAAGCATCGCTCCAAAAAAGAGTTCAAAATCACACTCATTGCCAAGTGAAGTTATTGCACTTTTAGTTTCTCCAAAACCGGAAGATGCTGCCCAAGTATATAGTGTTGAAGACGAGCTTAACAGTATACCATATTTTGATTTTGATTTAGAAGAAGAACGTTTATATTAATACAAGTTTATGTACTTATTTTTAAGTTTTCGTTAATTAAGCTATGTTATAATATGCAAAAATATTAATTTGTAAAAATGTTCTAACAAGTGGATAAAAAAAAATGAAGAAAAAAATATAACAACATTAATATGAATTTTATATATACTGCAGTTCTGTTATGTAGGCGGCAAGGAAGGCAAGGTTGCAGTGTAAAAAAAAAAAAAAAAAACCGAAATTCACAAATAATAAAAGCAACAAATTCTCCAAGTTTCAACTTTCTAGCTTTAAAATTACGGTTGTGGCCAAAATAAAGGCACTTCATCCCAATGTGCAACGGGAAAACAAAGTCAAGAGAGTAAGAATCGCCCAAAATCTTGCTCTGGTTGTTTTGTCTCTCACGCAAGAGAGAAGTGCAAATTTCGTGATGCGGTTTGTCATAAATGTGAGAAAAAGGGACACATAGCTGCCGTGTGTTTGTTAAAGCGAGATGAAAACAAAAAGAACGGTAAAGAAAACACAGCGAATGTAGTGCAAGTAGAAACACTTGAAACAGTGCACAGTGTCACAGGACAAGTAATAACTGAATCAAATAAAAAGCTGATTAACCTCGAAATTAATAAGAAAATAATTTGTTTTAAACTGGATGCAACTGGTGCAACAGTGTCAGTTATCAATATCGAAGCGTATAAACAATTAAACAGCCCAAAACTAATAAAAAGTAATCGCATATTACACGCATTTGGCAAATCAGTTATACCAGTGTTGGGCGAGTTGCACACTGTCGTAAGGTGTGGCAATAAAGAAAAAGCGATCGAATTAATCGTAGCAAATATACAGAGTGGAAATAATTTATTTGGCCTTGATTTGTTTAACATTTTTGGATTCAAAATACAAGAAGTGGCTAATGTTTTATCAGACTTAACAAAACAGGTGCCTGACCCCAAAAACCATCATGTGGATATTTACCATGATGGTAAGACCTGTTGTGACTTATGCTGCCCTTGTATGGTGGCCAAAGACGCAGCAGGTCACCGCCGCCTCTAAATGTAGCAAACTACAGAGATTGTTATGTTTAGCGCTGACAGGTGCCATGCGTACGTGTCCCACTGCAGCTATTGAGTTAATCCTTGGACTAACACCGCTGCATTTGTTCATTCAGAAGGCAGCTTGCGAAAGTATCCTTCGTATAAAGCTCACTACTGGGCTGCTAGACGCCAACTCCAGGCATGCTAGCTTACTAAAATTAGTTCCTGGCTTATCGATCTGCAGCAGAGCAGATTTTAAGATCAAGGAACTTTGCTTCGGGGCAAAATTTAGAACTCTATTTCCAGACCGCACGGAATGGATTGATGGCAACCCTTGCAATGATCCCAGGGACCTGCATTGGTATACTGACGGATCGAAAACTGACAAGGGAGTTGGTGCTGGTGTGTATGGACCCAACAGCAGAACCTCTATTGCAATGGGCTCTTGGCCCAGTGTTTTCCAATCTGAGGTTCACGCCATTGAGTTCTGCTCTAAACTCATACTATCAAGTGGTATAAGAGGAGCCAACATCACTATCTTCTCTGATAGCCAAGCTGCCATTCGTGCTCTCTCCTCATGGAAGATCACCTCAAGGCTGGTAGCGGACTGCTGGCACAGCCTCCAGCAAATCTCCACAAGAAACAATGTCTCACTCTGTTGGGTACCGGGTCACTCCGGTATCCCTGGAAACGAGATAGCTGACGAACTAGCAAGGGCCGGTTCGGACGCTCACCTCATTGGCCCTGAACCCTTCTGCGGACTCAGTTGGGCATCTGTCCGGAACATCATCGGATGTTGGCTGACGGGTGAAACGAAAAAACACTGGTTAGCTCTGGGTGGTATGCGCCATACCTGGAAGCTAATCACTCCCTCGCACAAAAGAAAAGCACTGGAGCTTTCCAAGGCGGAGTTAAGACTTCTCGTGGCCTATCTCACAGGCCATCACAAGCTTAACTACCACCTTCACAAAATGCGTCTATCGACAGACCCAGAGTGTAGACTCTGCAAGGAAAATGATGAGACTGCCTTACACATATTATGCGACTGTCCAGCCATAATATGGACTAGAAAACGGTACCTGTGCAAAGAGCTAGTGAGTCCTGCACAGTTGCAATCCACTCCAACAAAAGACCTACTCGCCTTCATCAGGGAGGTTGAGTTGCTTTTGGTAACATAGGGAGCCAAGGTGGTACAAAAGACCTCTCGGTCGCAGTACACTACACCATCTGTTGTTTGACAGACTCCCTCCTTAATAATAATAATAATAATAATAACAAAACAGGTAGAAAACCTATGTGACAAGTACATTGAAGTTTTTCAGCCTTCAATTGGTGTAATAAAACACTTTAAGGCCAGCATCGTATTAAAAGCAAATGCGATTCCTAAATTCAACAAAAGTCGGCAAATTCCTTTTGCACAAATGGAACAATTTAAGCAGGAAGCGGATCGTCTAACTCAAACAGGTATTTGGAAACCCTTAAACTTCAGCAACTGGGCATCACCCATTGTACTCGCACCTAAGCCAGGTGGCGCAATTAGAATCTGTGGAGATTTTAAACAAGCTATCAACACTCAGATTGATATAGAGCAGTACCCTGATTGATAGTAAATACCCCGATGGGGCTATTTCAATATCAGCGCTTACCGTATGGTATCGCTAGTGCGCCTGCTATTTTTCAACGCTACCTACAACAGCTATTGTCTGGTATTGAAGGATGTGGTAACTATCTTGATGATATTATCATTTCGGCTTCAACAACAGAAGAGCACCTACAAAAGGAGCACCTACCAAATATTAGCGCTACTTCAAGAAAATGGAATTCGTTGCAAGAAAGAGAAATCTTGCTTCTTAATGGACGAAATTGAATATTTAGGTCGCAGAATAAGCGCCAACGGTATCCTTCCGGATGTGTCTGGCTTACAAGCTGTAAAGAACTTGCCCGCTCCAATTAATCTTCAGCAATTGGAAGCGTTTTATCCCTAATTTTTCACAGTTGGCATCACCATTGAACCAACTTCGCCGAAAGAATATACCTTTCGTATGGGGATCTCAGCAGCAAGCAGCATTCAACAAGCTAAAAGAATGTATACTAAACGCCGCACAGTTAGCACATTTCGACGAAAATCTACCACCGACGCTTCTAACTATGGAATCGGTGTTGTCTTATCTAATATTCAACCAAATGGGGAAGGGAGACCAATTGCTTTTGCCTCGAAAACGTTAGATAAGCATCAAATAAAGTACAGCCAAATCGAAAAGGAAGCACTATCCATTATTTTCGGAGTACAACGTTTTCACCAGTATCTATATGGCCGTAGATTTAAACTGATTACGGACCATAAGCCGCGAGTTGCTATATTTAATCCAAGCAAACACCTACCTGTAATGACCTCTAATCGATTACAGTGTTGGGCAATTACCTTACTGGCTTATTCCTTCGATATACAGTACAGGTCAACAGCAATGCATGGAAACGCAGACGCTTTATCAAGTCTTCCATTACAATCGGATTCAAGCTTCGACAACAAAGAGGAATGTTATAGGTTAGGTTAGGTTAGGTTGAGCCGGTAAAGCCCCTACAAGGGAGGATTCCACATAGACCAGAGGTGGTCCTTAGTGATACCGGTGAAGGAGTTCCTATAGAAAATTTATCCAGAAAGGATGCGCGCTTGTTTGGCGAAATTTAGCAGCTCCCTTGGAGATCTGCGGGCGACGTCTGATAGTTGTTGTAGTGAGTGGGTGCCGAGATATTTGTGTCTTCTCCTTGCCAGGGCTGGGCAGTGACACATAAGATGTTCTAGAGTTTCCTGGTTCCTTGCAACTCCTGCAATTCATGTTGGTGAGAATGTTCAGCCTACACGCATGTACGGTCGTGAGACAGTGCCCCGAGAGGATTCCCGTAAGCAGCCGACAGTCCGGCCGACCCAAGCTCAGTAGTAAAGTTTTCAGCTTGTTGTTGCGGGTCTTGATCATTATTTTGGATGTCTTGCAGGAAGATGTGGATCTCCATCTGCATTCCGCCTCTGCCTTTGCCGCGTCTTCCAGATCTTTGTAAAACGTGGTGAGCGGTGCTGCAACGCTCTCAACCACGTCCTCGTTTAGCTGTACACCGACCTTGGCTAGATGATCTGCCCATTCGTTTCCATCAATGCCCCGGTGGCTCGGTACCCAGTAGAAGTGCACTTTTTTATTAAGCGCTAACAAATCCACTGCGACTCTGCTCGCCAGGACACTTTTGGAGCGAATGCTGGTCGCCTTTACTGCTTTGATAGCTGCTTGGCTATCTACAAAGAGATTGATCTGCTCTTTACCTCTTCCAAGATTGAGAGCTTCCTCAGCGGCTTTCCGGATGGCAAAAATTTCGGCTTGAAAGATGCTACAATAGTCCGGGAGCTTATATGATAATCGTGTTGGTGGGTCCGCACAGTACACAGCTGCTCCAACGCCTGCTGCCATCTTTGACCCATCTGTGAAGATGTTGACCGCATTGCGGTTCCGGAGGTGTTATAATGTAACAATACCACCACCAATTTGCGCAGCAACTATTAAAAAATGTGGAGAAGCAGACAACGTTCTCAAAAAAGTAACAAACTTTGTTTGTAACGGTTGGCCTGAAAAACTCAACGATCCACATCTAGCGAAATATTTTATTCGCCGAAACGCTCTTACAATAAACAATGACCTACTATGCCAACACACAGATGCAATTCGCATTGTTATTCCACAAGCTCTACAAGAAGAAATCCTGAAACTTCTATATGAAGGTCACTGGGGCATAGCAAGGATGAAGCAACTTGCAAGGACGCATGTTTGGTGGCCAGGTATCGATCAAAGTATAGAGAATATCGCTAAGAGTTGCAACATATGTAAGATATGGAATTCTTCACCACCAAAACAATTCAGCAGTTGGCCAAAAGCAACACAGCCATGGGAAAGAGTACATATTGATTTTGCAAGTCCCATATTCGACTCAATGTGGTTAATATGTGTAGGCGCCTTCTCCCAGTTCCCTTTTGTGGTCAACATGTCAACAACTACAGCAGACAAAACTATTTCAGCTTTAGCAGCAATCTTCGCGATCGAAGGTTACCCAAAAACTCTTGTAAGCGATAATGGCACTCAACTGACGTCCGATGCATTTAAAGAATTTTGCACAAGAAATGGTATACAGCATATAACTACAGCACTCTTCCATCCAGCATCCAACGGATTGGCTGAGCGATTCGTCCAGTCGTTTAAGGTCTCAGTCGGAAAAAATATTAGGTTGTTTGGTAATGACATACCGACGACGATTTTAATATAGTTAGCATTGTCCGATTTAAGTAATATATATACCGTTGTTTTCGATGATTTTCTGCCATTTTGATGGTAACTTGTATATGCCTCTCCTAAAGAAGTCCTTGTCCCTACTGGCAAAAAACTCGGCGATTCGATTTTCACAATCCTCCCTTGAACTCAATTTTTGTCCATCGAAAAAATTTTGCATGGCCAAAAACAGATGGTAATCGCTTGGGGCAATGTCCGGACTGTAAGGTGGATGCATTAACACTTCCCAACCAAGCTCCCGTAGCTTGTGACGCGTCACCAAAGATGTATGGGGCCTGGCGTTGTCATGATGGAACACAACGCCCTTTCGATTCACCATGGCTGGCCGCTTCTGTTCAAGTGCAATCTTCAATCGTTCCAGTTGTTCACAGTAGAGGTCAGAATTGATGGTTTGGCCATAGGGCATCACTTCATAATGGATTCCTTTGATATCCCACCATACACTCAGCAACACCACTAAGCACTCAATACATAGAGGCGTCAAACAGCCAAAAAAGTGGTTTCACAAAAATCTCGACGATCGCGTCCCAGCAACATGCAACCTGTGCGAGTCGAACACGCAACCGAACAGCCGCCTTGAAAATGTATAGGAATGGTCGCATGCGAGCTCGCTACGAACGCGCTTCAAACGCACGTCAGTCGACTGCCGACATTTGAACTGCGAGCACGGACTTATTCGTGCTCTCCGTCCCATGCGCTCGTGCCAGTTTGCAATGCTGGCCAGCGATTTCGATTTTGATTCTCGTTTCAGTTTTCTGTTTGGATGCTGAGCATCGGCGCTCAGCGCACATTAAGAGTCGCGATGTTGATACCCTCTCTAATTTGCATATATTCCGCTGCCGCTAGAATTTAGCAATTGAATGAATAGGGTATCAACTTGCGACGTTCATTGACGTTTGGGCTTCGTCAAAGTTGTTGTTGGGAATTTCGGTTTCGCTTGTGTGAAGAGTTGCGTACTTCGGCTGTGGCTCGGCCTTTGTGCGATGTTGCTGTCTTTGTCGGCGGCTTTGCTTGCTGCAAAAAAGTTCCCACGGTTGTTTGTAGATTCTTGTAGGTGGGCGTGCAGCATATGCACCTGTGTGATCCTATTGTTTTTTTTATTATTTTTATATATATTATAAATAATAAATATGGACATATTATATTCATTTTTCAGGAAATTTTATTGTTAACAATCGTAATGCTCGTATACAATTATTCATATTATTTTTATTTTTTACAGCAGTGTGTGCAGCAATTAATTTTCAATTATGGATATCATACATTATTATTTTTTACAGCATCTTTAAATAACAAATTATAAATTATTCATACATATGTAAATTTTCTACTGCAATTTCTGAATAACAAAATTCTTAAAATAAAAATTATAAATAAATAAATATATTTTGCAGCGTAATTATTCATATATATGTATATGTATATATTTTAACACCAATCTTTAATAAACAAAATTCATTAAATATTTAGTAATAAAAAATATATTTAATAAATTGTTTTTAAGTAGGAGAACCAAGAATTTTTAAATTTAAGAATTACTGTAAAAATAGATATATGTATATGTCGAATCGCTATTAATTTTGTTAATAACAACATGTACCAATTTTGTCATCTCTATTGAAATTTGTCACCTCTGTTAAGCAAAATGTGTATACCATTTTTGTCTCATCCTTTTTATCTCCGTCTTCTGTAAGAGCGAGTTCAGCAGAGCTCTCTGTTTCGCGTAGCCTCGGCGTGACAACGTGTTAGAAAGAGAGAAAGAGAGCAATCGCGGCGAATTCGTTCTGTGGCGTTTTAGACAATGCTTGGATGATGCAATATTGCGAAATAGTTCGGCAGTTGCTGAGCGATATAGAGGAGTGAGCACGGAATGTCGCAGCCGAGGAAACGCACGACTCGCAGTAATTTTTCAGAGGCGGCTTTAATAATGGATGCCCACAATTGAAATCCGACATCAGAAGTGGGATCGCCTCAGCCCCAAGTCAATCCTGATGACCGTTTGTGCGCCTTGCTGGAAATGCAGCACCGCAATCTAATTGAAGTACTTAGTGCCGTGAAAAATGCGCAGGCGGCACCAAGCGCGTCCAAATCAGTTACGTTCCCGAAGTTCAACCCTGATTCCGCTGGTTCCAGTGCATCTACCTGGTGTTCTACGGTGGACCTTATTGTAGGGGAAAATCCTCTGGACGGCAGTGCTTTACTTATAGCGCTAACCAAATCCTTGGAGGGTGGTGCTTCCAACTGGCTCTCACAAATCTGCTTTGCAGGAATGACATGGATTCAATTTAAAGAAATGTTCTTACAACAGTTTGAAGGCAATGAAACGCCAGCAGCGACGGTATTCAATGTTTTAAACAGCCGCCCAAATGACGGCGAATGCCTGGCGCTGTATGGAAGCCGATTGGTGACTACTCTTATGGCAAAATGGAATACAATGACATCAGAAGAAATTGCAGTGTCGGTAGCCTTATCGCATTCGGCAACCATAGATGCTCGGTTGCAACGCACGTTGTTTACAACCACTATTAAGACGCTCAATGAGTTGCAAAATGAGCTCAGGGCATTTTCGTTTGCTAAGCGAAAGGAGCATTCCGATCCGGAAAATTTTGTAAGCAAGAAAGTGCACCTGCAGACACCTGTTAAATGTCATTTCTGCGGAAAAATGGGTCATAAAATAGCCGACTGCCGCGCCAGGAAAAATAACATGAAGCCACAAGGACAAAGTTCGAGTTCTGCACGTTCATCCGAGTCAAAAGCTGGACCAATTACTTGCTACAGATGTGGAAACGAGGGTCATATTGCATCAGCGTGCCCTAAACGACAGCCGATGGGAAGCCAAAGTAAAACGGACGAGAAACGCGTTAACCTATGCCATGTTGCTGAGCCAATTGGAACATTGATTTCATCCGGTGAGTCGTATCCATTTTGCTTCGATTCTGGAGCCGAGAGTTCACTTGTAAGGGAATCTGTGTCTATGAAACTCTCAGGCACACGAGTTAATAACATCGTTATATTAAAGGGTATTGGAAATAATACTGTCACTAGTACATTACAAATTTTGTCAAAAGTAATTATAAGTGAATACTGTCTTGAAGTCCTTTTTCACGTAGTACTTAACAGTTGCATTAATTACAATATAATAATTGGTCGAGAAATCTTAAGTCAAAGATTTAGTGCTACGATAACAAATGATGAAATCAAATTATGTAAGACTAAGTCCGTACATACCCTTTCTGCTTTGAAAAATAATGCCAATCTTGCTAATGTGGATACCGAATTGTGTGGTGTAGATAAAGAAAATTTGTTAGATATTTTAAATGAATTTTCAAAATCATTTATAGATGGATTTCCGAAAAGCCGCGTCACAACTGGCGAGTTAGAAATACGTTTAATTGACCCAATTAAGGCTGTACACAGACGACCATACAGGCTTAGTATAGAAGCAAAAGAAATAGTGAGAAATAAAATTAAGGAATTGCTATTATCCAATATAATTCGCCCCGTAGTTCCCCATTTGCCAGTCCTATGCTACTCGTTAAAAAAAATGGATCAGATCGTCTTTGTATAGATTACCGCGAGCTAAATTCAAACACAGTTGGTGAAAAATATCCCTTGCCGCTAATTAGCGATCAAATATCTAGGCTACGTGGGGCAAGATTCTTTAGTTGTTTGGATATGGCCAGCGGGTTCCACCCAAGAAACCCAAGATATTCAATGCTTGATTTATGGAATGAACATTTGGAAATATTGAAAGAAATATGGCAAAAGAAAATATGCAGAAAAATGCATTGTATGATAAAGCTAGATTTGATAAGAACAAAGCTAAATTTAAAAATTTTAAGGTTGGCGATTATGTTCTACTCAGAAATGAAGAGAGACACCAAACAAAGTTAGACCAAAAATTTAAAGGTCCATTCCTGGTGACAGAGGTGCTGGAAGGAGATCGTTATGCTCTAAAGTCTTTGGTTAATAAGCGGACATATAAGTATGTGCATGAAGCTTTAAGGAGCATGCCGACAGAAGAGATTCCTAAGGAATTAGATATGTGTGATGTGTCTGAAAACGTCGAAAGAGACGTTAGAGATTCATTGGTGGATTCCAATGAGAACAAAGACGTTGAAAGATACGTTAGAGATTCATTGGTGGATTCCAATGAGAGCAAAGACGTTGAAAGATACGTTAGAGATTCATTGGTGGATTCCAATGAGAGCAAAGACGTTGAAAGATACGTCAGAGATTCATTGGTGGATTCCAATGAGAGCAAAGACGTTGAAAGATACGTCAGATATTCATTGGTGGATTCGAATGAGTTAGAAAACGTGCAAAGAGACGACACGGATCCGTTTGAGGACTCAAGCGAATAGTTTGCGTTGATGGATTTCAATGCGTTAGTTGGGACGCAAGCCCTTAGGTGAGCCACATGTCGAATTGCCAGTGCTAATAGGTACACGAGTTAATGTGTTGACTTATGTGATGTCTGGTGATCGGCATTGCGGTAAGCCGATGGGCTGTCCTGGTACAAAATTAATATGTCTTTGGAATCCGCAGCCAGTCTTCTACACGTAGTATGGGTTTCCTCCTCACTTCTGTCAGTTAGGTTGGTCGGCATATTAATAATAATAATAATTGTAATATGAACTATGAAAAGTTACGTTTAACTGATACTTTTGATTTATTTTGGATGGACTCTTTTCAGACTGAGTTACTTTATTTTGAATCTTTTGTTACACACGAGGACGTGTGATGGTCAGGAAGGCCGTGTCGAATCGCTATTAATTTTGTTAATAACAACATGTACCAATTTTGTCATCTCTATTGAAATTTGTCACCTCTGTTAAGCAAAATGTGTATACCATTTTTGTCTCATCCTTTTTATCTCCGTCTTCTGTAAGAGCGAGTTCAGCAGAGCTCTCTGTTTCGCGTAGCCTCGGCGTGACAACGTGTTAGAAAGAGAGAAAGAGAGCAATCGCGGCGAATTCGTTCTGTGGCGTTTTAGACAATGCTTGGATGATGCAATATTGCGAAATAGTTCGGCAGTTGCTGAGCGATATAGAGGAGTGAGCACGGAATGTCGCAGCCGAGGAAACGCACGACTCGCAGTAATTTTTCAGAGGCGGCTTTAATAATGGATGCCCACAATTGAAATCCGACATATACATATATATATGAACAATCTATAATAATTCTCTCTTATTTTAAGAATTTTGTTATTCAGAAATTGCAGTTGAATTGAAAATTAATTGCTGCACACACTGCTGTAAAAAATAAAAATAATATGAATAATTGTATACGAGCATTACGATTGTTAACAATAAAATTTCCTGAAAAATGAATATAATATGTCCATATTTATTATTTATAATATATATAAAAATAATAAAAAAAACAATAGGATCACACAGGTGCATATGCTGCACACGCACCTACAAGAATCTACAAACAACCGTGGGAACTTTTTTGCAGCAAGCAAAGCCGCCGACAAAGACAGCAACATCGCACAAAGGCCGAGCCACAGCCGAAGTACGCAACTCTTCACACAAGCGAAACCGAAATTCCCAACAACAACTTTGACGAAGCCCAAACGTCAATGAACGTCGCAAGTTGATACCCTATTCATTCAATTGCTAAATTCTAGCGGCAGCGGAATATATGCAAATTAGAGAGGGTATCAACATCGCGACTCTTAATGTGCGCTGAGCGCCGATGCTCAGCATCCAAACAGAAAACTGAAACGAGAATCAAAATCGAAATCGCTGGCCAGCATTGCAAACTGGCACGAGCGCATGGGACGGAGAGCACGAATAAGTCCGTGCTCTCAGTTCAAATGTCGGCAGTCGACTGACGTGCGTTTGAAGCGCGTTCGTAGCGAGCTCGCTTGCGACCATTCCTATACATTTTCAAGGCGGCTGTTCGGTTGCGTGTTCGACTCGCACAGGTTGCATGTTGCTGGGACGCGATCGTCGAGATTTTTGTGAAACCACTTTTTTGGCTGTTTGACGCCTCTATGTATTGAGTGCTTAGTGGCAACACCTTCCGAGCCGTCAGTCCTGGTTTTGCCACCGTTTGAGACGACTCACCGTGCTTCGACCAGGATCTTTTACGCTTTATGTTGTCATATGTGATCCATTTTTCATCACCAGTGACTAACCGATCCAGAAATGAGTCGAGTTTATTACGGTGCAACAAAGATTCGCAGATTGATACACGGTCGAAAAGATTTTTTTAGGATAACTCATGAGGCACCCATACATCGAGCTTTTTTGTTAAATTTCTCGACTATAAATGCCTATGGACGGTTTCCGTGCTTAGTTGCAGCTCCTCTGCGATGGTTCTAATAGTCACATGACCTTCTCGATCCACTATTTCCATGATTTTGTCCGTATCAACGGTCACTGGTCGTCCGGAAGGCTTGGGTGCCACTTCGGAATCGCCTAAACCACTGTTCGGCAGTTTGAATCGAAAGTTTGTTATCTCCTAAGACAGCAATAATCTGTCTGCGAGATTCCGCAGCAGTTTTTCCTTGTGCGAAATAAAATTTCAAAATTGCCCGAATTTCTGCGTTTGTGAACTCCATTTCAATCAATTGTAATTTTTTAACGTGGAAGCTCATGTAAACAAACTATATGTCATTTCAAAGGTGTTGCCAATACCTTTCAAACGATATACAGCATTGCCATACGATTATATTTGACTTCACAAGCGAAGCGCTAAATTTGAATGTAAAAACCGGTATGTCATTACCAAACAACCTAATATTAAAGAAGGGCTTTCAACAACAAATGCTTTATTGAAATATCTTTCATCGTATCGTTTTACACCAAACTCAGAGGGAAAATCACCAGCAGAACTACTTCACGGTCGACCAGTACGCACTATTCTCAGTCAGCTGTTTGAGAAACCAGCAGCTTCTCAACAGAAGCATTCATCTGTTAAATATCAAGTCAACGATACTGTCTTCGCTCGAAATTTCTCTAGGGGTGAAAAGTGGATAGAAGCTGTCGTTCATAGATCACTCGGTCGTATGCTCTATGTTGTCCGCACAGACAATAAGTATTTAAAGCGACACATCAATCAACTCAAGCCTCGCAACTTAACAGCAACAACCAGAGACCTCAACAGTGATGAGTTTCCCTGGATTTTTGATCAAACTCAAATTCAATCTCAGCATCAACAAGCCGGTGACTATGGCCCTAATCTATCGGTACAATCTGGATTCGCAGATACATCACAATCAACCGAAGTAGAATCTCAACCTGTGCAACCCAGAGTCGAAGCACGTTCATCAGGCGTTCCAGTTCGGACGAGCACTAGGCAACGCAAAGAAGTTCGCAGATTTTCACCTACTGATTTTCAAAATAAAAGAAACTAACATCTGAATTTAAGGGGGAGATATGATATGAATGTAATATGGTCACCCTAAATACTCTTCATTATTTAAACTATGCTTACGTTTTACAACACTATGTATTTTCAAACGCATTTACTAACACATTTACTGAATACACACAATAAACTCAGTCTTGATTTAGCACACGCCTAGCACAGTCACAACAGCAGTCATTACATTCCTGGGAAGTGCCGTCAGGGGAAGTTCTTCACCAATTTTATCGGCATCTCTGCCGCTGATAATATTGTCCCCATCTAGTGTCATAGCTGTCAGTCTTAGTAGGGTTGTGCGCTGCTGAAGGCTAATAGCTATGTGTAATGGGGTTAGTTCTAACAGAACTTCGAGTGCCTGTGTCGGACAGGTGCGCATGGCTCCGGTGATGCAGACACACGCTAATCTTTGTAGCCTTTGGAGTTGTTTCCTGGTCGTGATAAGTTGGGTCCTGTCAGCCCAATTGCTCCGTAGGTTAACATTGGTCTTATTACCATGAGGTACATCCATCGTATAATTCGTGGGGAGGTGCCCCACGATTTTCCAGCGATGCTTTTACAAGTGAACATGGCTCTAAGGCACTTGTTTACTGTTGTGCTGACGTGTTTTCCGAAGTTGAGTGTGTATCGAGAGTAATCCAAGATACTTAACTTCTTTTCTCGTTTCCACGTTGTAATCGCCCAGACTTAGCAGCTTCATCCTTTGTAGTTTATATCTTCTAGTGAATGGGACAATGACTGTTTTGCTGGGGTTGAGTTTGAGCCCAACCTGCACCATCTCTTTGTCACATTAAGTCCTAGTTGTACAATGTCGCAGAGTGTTTCTTCGTATTTACCTCTGGCGATTATCACTATGTCATCGGCATAACCTTGACATTGTATACCGTTACTCGCGAGCCTGCCGAGTAGTTCGTCAACTAGGATGCTCCATAGTAGAGGAGATAACACCCCTCCTTGTGGACATCCTCGCTTGGTTAACACCGTAACCACATTTTCACCGATTGCTGAGGTAGCTTGTCTTTTCCTCAGTAGTGCCTGTATCCACCTGCTCGTGGTGGAGTCTAGGCCTCTTCTGTCCAGGGCTTCCTTCACAGCATCGTGTGATGTGTTATCAAAGGTTCCCTCTATATCCAGGAAGGCGCATACAGCAACCTCCTTATTATCAACTGCATTTCTAAGGGTTTTGTAGAGTTGATATAGTGCTGTATCTGTGGATCGTCCCACTCTATATGCATGTTGCGTTGTCTGTAGAGGTTCGTCCCTTAATATTGTCCTCCTGATAGTTCTGTCCACCAGCTTCTCCATCGTTTTCAGAAGAAACGATGTCAAGCTGAGGGGTCTGAACGACTTAGGATGGGCTATGTCTTTCTTCCCTATATTGGGGATGAAGACTACCCGAGCTTTGTTCCATGCGTCTGGGATGTGTCCTAGCGCCAAGCTGCTGACCATGATTCTCCTTAGGCTACATAGTAGCTCGTCCTGCCCTTGTTGCAAGAAAGAAGGAGATATGCCATCTAGACCTGGGGATTTGAAGGGCTTGAAAGAACCGATGGCCCATTTTATCTTCCCTTCCGTAACAACAGTTTTAGCGGTTCTCCAATCAACTGCTGTGGGTCTTGTAGGTCTTTCGGAGTAGATTACCGTTTCAGTTTCCGGGACGCTACCTGGAAAGTGAGTGCTAAACAGTAGTCTCAGCTTTTCGTCGTTGTTGGCGGTGTATGTCCCGTCGTTGTTCTTCAGGGCCAGACTTGGATCTGGCGGCCTCTTTGCCATGGCTTTGTAGACCCTAGCACCTTCTTGCGTTGTTTTTATCGCTTCACAGAAGTTCCTGTAGTTACTCCTTTTGGCCTTCCTGATTTCTCGGTTGTATTCCGTTAGTTTGCTTTTATAGCTTTCCCATACCCCAGTTCTCTTTGCTTTGTTATAGAGATGCCGGGTGGTAACTCGAAGGGTCTCGAGATGTGCGTTCCACCATGGGGCGTCCTTTTCTTTTCGTTCCTTACCGAGAGGGCAATTGCTCTCAAATGCATCTATTATGCAGCTTGTTATGTCGCCCACTGCTGCTTCTAGTTCTAGGGAGTGTTTAGAGAGTCCTATTTTTACCCTAGATATATTGAGCGCTAAGTGGGTTTTATAGTTAGTCCATTCTGTTTTCCTAGGGTTGCGAATGGGCACCCAGCTTTCCGTATTCACTAGTAGGTTGAGACGAATTATCCTATGGTCTGACCTGGATTCTTCTGAAGAAACATGCCATCCCTTTATATAACTTTGAAGTGCCCTGCTAACAAGAGTGATGTCCAGGACTTCACTTCTGCTGCGTGTCACGAATGTCGGTTCGGTACCGACGTTGCAAACCTCTAAATTATTGTTTATAATAAAGTCAAGGAGACACTCACCCCTTGTGTTGACGTCTGTGCTTCCCCATACCACATGGTGCGCGTTTGCATCGCATCCTATGAGTATGGGGATGTGCTTTTCCCTCGCAAACCTCACCAGCTGCTGGACCTCTGGTGGAGGGCAGGGTTCATCCCCAGGAAAGTAGGCCGATGCAATGATAAGGGGCGGTGACCCCTTGGGGTGTGCCATTATGGGCACACAGTCTCGGCATAGAACTCTGAAAGTATGTAATAATTAATATCCTTTCTTATCATTATGCAAGCTCGAGGATTGTCTATCCTCTGGTCGCTAATTACCTTTGTATCTTTCGAGTACAGACCTCGAATACCCTTCCATACCCAGGGCTCTTGTATGAGGGCTAGTCCAAGTCGATGTTTCGTAAACATCCTTGTCAGGACGGCCGAGGCCGCCTTGGCATGGTGGATGTTGACTTGGACTAGCCCTGTGGCGACGGGTTTACCCGACATCTTAGAGGAGTGGCTGCACCTCCTCTTCGAGCGACGAGAGCAAATACTCGTCGCGTAGGACCGCCGTGATGTTGGCCTCGCCTTGCAGCTCTTCTGCAAGCTCCTGGGAGGACATGGGGTCTTCCTCGTCTACGTCTACGAGGGTTGCATCCAGCTGTTCGTCGTCTTCCGCTAGGTCGTCCGCTGCTGTTGGCGGTGCTATCTCTGGGGGCGTGGCACTCCCCTGACTTTCCGGATCCAGTGCTGCAGAGGGTTCTGCGGGCTTGGCAGAGGGTTCTGCGGGCTTGGCAGAGGGTTCTGCCTGACAAGATGGTCCTGCCGTCTTCACTCCGGTGGGTTTTTCCACTCCAACCATGATATTACCGTAGCGAAAGTGTATTTAGTACCCATTCGCTACGATCGTATCTCGCCTAGCCTCATCGATGCCGATTACGAGAAGGACTCCCCCACCTTCGTCTTTCCTCGACATGACCTTCCACAGATCCACGTCGAGTCTGTTCTGGGCCTTGACCAGCACCAGAATCCGCTCGTTGGTTCGTTCCACGCTACGTGAAAAGAATACCGTAATGATGTGAGGTGAGGGTATATCATCCCCCATCCTCACCTCAAGCGGAACTCCCTTCCACGTGCGCAGAATCGGCGCCACCATCATCAGCCAGTCCGCTGATTCCTCATCCGCACAGTCCACGATTAGGTGACCTATGCGGAAGTGTATTGCTGAGAATACGATGGGCTCGGCCCATCCAAGGTTCTCCATCTCCTCTAGGATGGACTCTTCTAGCACGGAGAGGTCCCCGTGGTTAAGGAGAACCTGCGGATATTCTGCAGGCAGCACGGCTACCCTCACCTTCTTGTCCGCCGCAGCATACGACATGCCAGGTGAGGTAGCTGGTGCAGCCCTCGAGGGAGTTGGTACCCTCGTTGAAGTTACAGGAGTGGTACCTGTAGCAGCAGCCTGCCTTGATGTGGAGGGTCCCACGGTGGAGACAGCAGTGCACGTCCTTTTGGGCGTGGCCTCAGGTGGTGTGAGGGTACTGCTGCCTCGTTTGGGGGCGGGTGCTGGTTCCGAGTTTGGCCTCGGTTCCTTGGCCTTTGTGAAGGCCTCGTCCTGCGACATACCTTGTTCGAGGTAGCGCAGGTACCACTTTGTGCGGGATCCGCACAGAAGTCGTCTGTTGGGGTCGTCTCGTCCCCCCGGTTGTCCCGGTTCCGGATAGAAACGCTGTTTCCTCGGCCTTTGTCCTGCCCTATAGGACGGAGCATGGGGCTGGTATATATACCCAGCCGCAGCCCCGCGAATAGGGGTGGATGTGGTCGAGGACCTAGAGTGTCCCGCCGCCTCCGAGCGTGGAGTTGGGCGTGGAGCAGGGCGTGGTGTTTGGCGCACCCCACCCTCTTCCATTCCTCTCCGTCCTGGCGCAGAGGCATGACTGCGTGATGGCTGAACCGCCACGGGCCGTACCCTGTCCAGGTGCGCATCCTCAACCTGACGCGCAACTGCTGCCGCCGGTAAGTCCTGCGGTCTTAGGTTTAGTTTATTATTTTTATACCCTGTGCCCATTTGAAAAATGGGAAAAACAGGGTTAATAACTTTGTCAGAATGTATGTAACAGGCAGAAGGAGGCGTGGCAGACCCCACAAACTATATATATTCTTGATCAGGATGACGAGCTGTCCGGACTGTAATTTGGATGCATTAACCCTCTAACGGGTAAGACCGTCTACAAACGGTCTCCAGTTTTTGGCATCTAGCGATCAAACTGTTGACTTTTTTGAATCAAAATAAATTGATATATCTTTAAAATTAATTTTTCATTCTTTTAAGGTATATTTAACCACATTTCACCCACGCGTTCAATCACAATCATCGTCTGAACTTAAAAATTTAAAAAAACTCAGAAAAAAATACCCCTTGACAAAAGTAGTTTTTGCACAAAATAAAAAATATATTTAAACTTGTCCAATCTACTTGGGATTTTTTTTACTGATAGCTCAGACAATATATTTATTGAAATAAATTATTTTGTAATGCGTAAATGAATATAAATGTTGATTTGCATAAAAAATTCATTGACCGTCTGTAGACGGTCTTGCCGGGCTGAGCGTAAAAAATCACGACTGCGCTGCCTGCGCTGGCTGCGTTGCTTGAGAGTGCACAATCGCGGCCATAAATACTTCGAGTAGAGATATCGGTTTGAAATTTTCACCAAAAATCTAAAAAAAACTAATCGATTAGAAATTATAATAAATAAATATTTATTATAATCAGCACACTCCCCACTCCACTTAAGCGCCCTTGACACGTCTTAATTACTTGACTTCACTGCACTGTGATCAGCAGCTTTGCAGCAGCAGTATTTATAGTGCTTGCAAGCTGCTCAGTCGCTGGCTCTTATTAGTTACCGAGAAAGAGAAAAAGAAAGAGCCAAGCTGTGATGAGATCGACCGCTCTCTATACATAAGATGCTAGGCAGCGCTTAGCCGGTCTCCATGCTGGCTCTCCAAGCATACCTCCTGCATTACAAGTAATGCAGCGGGTAGCCGGCTCGCCTCCTAGGCAGCGCTTAGCCGTTCTCCTCTCTGCTCGCTCGCGTTTGCTGACTCTCCAAGCATACCTCCTGCATTACAAGTAATGCAGCGGGTAGCCGGCTCGCCTCCTAGGCAGCGCTTAGCCGTTCTCCTCTCTGCTCGCTCGCTCTTGCTGGCTTTCCAAGCATACCTCCTGCATTACAAGTAATGCAGCGGGTAGCCGGCTCGTCTTCTAGGTAGCGCTTACCCGTTCTCCTTTCTGCTCGCTCGCGCTTGCTGGCTCTCCAAGCATACCTCCTGCATTACAAGTAATGCAGCGGGTAGCCGGCTCGCCTCCTAGGCAGCGCTTAGCCGTTCTTCTCTCTGCTCGCTTGCGCTTGCTGGCTCTCCAAGCATACCTCCTGCATTACAAGTAATGCAGCGGGTAGCCGGCTCGCCTCCTAGGCAGCGCTTACCCGTTCTCCTCTCTGTCGCTCGCTCTTGCTGGCTCTTCAAGCATACCTCCTGCATTACAAGTAATACAGCGGGTAGCCGGCTCGCCTCCTAGGCAGCGCTTACCCGTTCTCCTTTCTGCTCGCTCGCGCTTGCTGGCTCTCCAAGCATACCTCCTGCATTACAAGTAATGCAGCGGGTAGCCGGCTCGCCTCCTAGGCAGCGCTTAGCCGTTCTCCTCTCTGCTCGCTTGCGCTTGCTGGCTCTCCAAGCATACCTCCTGCATTACAAGTAATGCAGCGGGTAGCCGGCTCGCCTCCTAGGCAGCGCTTACCCATTCTCCTCTCTGCTCGCTCGCTCTTGCTGGCTCTCCAAGCATACCTCCTGCATTACAAGTAATGCAGCGGGTAGCCGCCTCGCCTCCTAGGCAGCGCTTAGCCGTTCTCCTCTCTGCTCGCTCGCGTTTGCTGGCTCTCCAAGCATACCTCCTGCATTACAAGTAATGCAGCGGGTAGCCGGCTCACCTTCTAGGCAGCGCTTACCCGTTCTCCTCTCTGCTCGCTCGCTCTTGCTGGCTCTTCAAGCATACCTCCTGCATTACAAGTAATGCAGCGGGTAGCCGGCTCGCCTCCTAGGCAGCGCTTACCCATTCTCCTCTCTGCTCGCTCGCTATTGCTGGCTCTCCAAGCATACCTTCCTGCATTACAAGTAATGCAGCGGGTAGCCGGCTCGCCTCCTAGGCAGCGCTTAGCCATTCTCCTCTCTGCTCGCTCGCTCTTGCTGGCTCTCCAAGCATACCTCCTGCATTACAAGTAATGCAGCGGGTAGCCGGCTCGCCTCCTAGGCAGCGCTTAGCCGTTCTCCTCTCTGCTCGCTCGCGTTTGCTGCCTCTCCAAGCATACCTCCTGCATTACAAGTAATGCAGCGGGTAGCCGGCTCGCCTCCTAGGCAGCGCTTAGCCGTTCTCCTCTCTGCTCGCTCGCGCTTGCTGGCTCTCCAAGCATACCTCCTGCATTACAAGTAATGCAGCGGGTAGCCGGCTCGCCTCCTAGGCAGCGCTTACCCATTCTCCTCTCTGCTCGCTCGCTATTGCTGGCTCTCCAAGTATACCTTCTGCATTACAAGTAATGCAGCGGGTAGCCGGCTCGCCTCCTAGGCAGCGCTTAGCCTTTCTCCCCTCTGCTCGCTCGCGCTTGCTGGCTTTCCAAGCATACCTCCTGCATTACAAGTAATGCAGCGGGTAGCCGGCTCGCCTCCTAGGCAGCGCTTAGCCGTTCTCCTCTCTGCTCGCTTGCGCTTGATGGCTCTCCAAGCATACCTCCTGCATTACAAGTAATGCAGCGGGTAGCCGGCTCGCCTCCTAGGCAGCGCTTAGCCGTTCTCCACTCTGCTCGCTCGCGCTTGCTGGCTCTCCAAGCATACCTCCTGCATTACAAGTAATGCAGCGGGTAGCCGGCTCGTCTTCTAGGCAGCGCTTAGCCGTTCTCCTCTCTGCTCGCTTGCGCTTGCTGGCTCTCCAAGCATACCTCCTGCATTACAAGTAATGCAGCGGGTAGCCGGCTCGTCTTCTAGGCAGCGCTTACCCGTTCTCCTTTCTGCTCGCTCGCGCTTGCTGGCTCTCCAAGCATACCTCCTGCATTACAAGTAATGCAGCGGGTAGCCGGCTCGCCTCCTAGGCAGCTTTTTGCGGTTCTCCTCTCTGCTCGCTCGCTCTTGCAAGCTCGTCAAGCATACCTCCTGCATTACAAGTAATGCAGCGGTTAGCCGGTTCGCCTCCTATGCAGCGCTTACCCGTTTGCTCGTTAGAGGGTTCTATGGGAGCTGTAGGAACCTGTGAATTATACGTCACACAATGTTCAGGGGTTCCAGGCAGTTCGAATATAAAGCTAGTTCTAGTTGAGCTACAGCAGCGAGCAGTACTAAGTGGATTATATAAATATATATCTAATTATTATTTTATTTTTTATTTTTTTATTGTATATTTAAATTATTTTTTTAGATTTTTGGTGAAAATTTCATAACGATATATCTACTAGAAGTATTTATGGCCGCAATTGTGAACTCGCAAGCAGCGCAGCGATTTTTTACGCTCAGCCCGCCAAGACCGTCTGTAGACGGTCAAAAGTTTTTTCCACCTGGCGGGCGTTCTAATCAATATTTTGGGATGAAATTCAAAACTTAAGCTTTTGTCGACAATATTTACCACCAAAAAAAATCCCAACTTCGTACGACCATTATTTCGAGTTTGCCCGTTAGAGGGTTAACACTTCCCAACCAAGCTCCCGTAGCTTGTGACGCGTCACCAAAGATGTATGGGGCCTGGCGTTGTCATGATGGAACACAACGCCCTTTCGATTCACCATGGCTGGCCGCTTCTGTTCAAGTGCAATCTTCAATCGTTCCAGTTGTTCACAGTGGAGGTCAGAATTGATGGTTTGGCCATAGGGCATCACTTCATAATGGATTCCTTTGATATCCCACCATACACTCAGCAACACCTTCCGAGCCGTCAGTCCTGGTTTTGCCACCGTTTGAGACGACTCACCGTGCTTCGACCAGGATCTTTTACGCTTTATGTTGTCATATGTGATCCATTTTTCATCACCAGTGACTAACCGATCCAGAAATGAGTCGAGTTTATTACGGTGCAACAAAGATTCGCAGATTGATACACGGTCGAAAAGATTTTTTTAGGATAACTCATGAGGCACCCATACATCGAGCTTTTTTGTTAAATTTCTCGACTATAAATGCCTATGGACGGTTTCCGTGCTTAGTTGCAGCTCCTCTGCGATGGTTCTAATAGTCACATGACCTTCTCGATCCACTATTTCCATGATTTTGTCCGTATCAACGGTCACTGGTCGTCCGGAAGGCTTGGGTGCCACTTCGGAATCGCCTAAACCACTGTTCGGCAGTTTGAATCGAAAGTTTGTTATCTCCTAAGACAGCAATAATCTGTCTGCGAGATTCCGCAGCAGTTTTTCCTTGTGCGAAATAAAATTTCAAAATTGCCCGAATTTCTGCGTTTGTGAACTCCATTTCAATCAATTGTAATTTTTTAACGTGGAAGCTCATGTAAACAAACTATATGTCATTTCAAAGGTGTTGCCAATACCTTTCAAACGATATACAGCATTGCCATACGATTATATTTGACTTCACAAACGAAGCGCGAAATTTGAATGTAAAAACCGGTATGTCATTACCAAACAACCTAATATATCCTACTCAGTGTTGCCAGCAGCTGCGCGCAAAGAGCTGACAGACCGTTCCTAAAAAACTGACAGAAAACTGCTAAAATTTCCCAGAAAATGACTGAAAACATGACAAAAAAGTTTTAGTTGATTTAATGGCCCTCGGCTAAAGTACCATGAGCCACTAGGCAAATACACAAGCATATTCCAAGCTCAAGTATGCGCCTTGGGCAGTTGTGCGGACTTCAATCTTGATCGCGGCTATCGGAAAAGGAACATCGTAATCTTTTCCGACAGCCAGGCAGCCATTAGAGCCATAAGCAGCTGTACCATCACCTCAAAACTGGTGTATGAAGTTAGATTAAAATTAGATAGGCTGGGAACAATGAACAACTTGTCCTTAAGATGGGTCCCTGGCAGACAAGCTAGCCAGAACAGGAGCAAGTACACAAATGGTCGGGACTTACGGGACTTCTGACGGGACACTGTAGGCTAAAGGGACACCTAAAGAAACTAGGCATAGTCAGCGATGACACCTGTAGGTTTTGCAATGCGGAGATGGAAACATCAAAGCATATTCTAACAGAATGCTGTGCAATAGCACGCAAAAAGCACCTTAACCTAGGCAAGTTCATAATGTCAGAAAGGGAGATAGTAGTTCTTAGTCCAATGAAGTTACTTGATGTCATTCGGGACATTGGACTAATGGACGTGCTTTAGGCTCAGCAGGGAGTACAATAGATCTCTTAGGTCGCAGTACACTAGGTCCCCATAGTAATAATAATAATAATGGACAATTTATTAATCATTACATTCTAATTCTCTGATTATATTATCAATATATTTTTCGTTTTCGTCCACATTAAATTAATCATAGGATTCGTTTGACTGAATCCATTTTAGATACTTATTACGTTATGGCGTCGTAGACCAAACCATTTTTCAAAATCTGGCTGTTTCACCCAAATATCCCCAAATGTTTGCTTATAAGCTTCTTTCTATCGTGTTTATTCTGCTGATCCATCACGAAATGGAATATTCCGCCATAAGCCCTCTTTACCCTGTTTACTAAAGTTAATTAATTAAAAAAAAACGCCCGCAAAACCTAAATAACTGAAATGAAACTAAGCGAAATGACTGATAAGAGCAAAATAATAAATAGGCCGATGCAAAATTAATTCCAAATGCACTATTTTAAATGATGTTACTAGTTTATATGCCCTGTACCCAATAAAAATTGTTGAAGATATATATTTTATTTTACAATTTTTAACTATCCTGCAAAGCGCATTCAAATCACAAAAGATAATAACCTAGCAATATCGCAGTTTTTTCCTCGCTCGCTCTCTGGATTCACATAAATTGGCGTGTTCTCTTGTTTGTTTACGTTTTAAATGGCGCGTTTTCTTGTTTGTTTACGTTTTCGGTGGCCGAACAGCTGATCGTGTGATGCGATTTTTAGTGTAAACGCTTGCATCACTTTTAGAATATTCTGCTCAGTGCAAACACGGTATTAGGCTTTGTAAATTATAATCTGAAGCGCTTTATTTCAGTTCCTCTTTAATCAGCCATCGGCGAGCAAGTGAAGGGCAACGCAATCAAAAACCCTATCGATACAATATCGTATACACGTTATGTGCACGATTCATCGATTATTGATAGCGATTCTAACCTCTAAGTGCGATAAACATTGCTTGTATCATTAATATTGAAAGAAGCACTAAATTTAATGCAAATTTTGGGCATACTTTAACAATTTGAGCACATTCATAAACCTGACAAAAAAATGCTGGGATTCACAAAAACGTGACAGATTTCCTGATAGCTGCTGTTTTAAATTTTTTCCTGCTGAAGCCGTTGAAAACCTGACAGATCTGGCAGGAAAACTGCTAAAATGGCAACACTGATCCTACTACATCCTTATCTATCTATATCTATATCAATATCCAATGTGCCGAAACAAGTCGAATTTTTTGTATGTATAACCCTATCTCTCTGATATCTGTCTATCCGTATGGATGAGTGCGTAGATCTCGGAAACTATAAAAGCTCAAGCAGCCGTTCTTGGTATGTAGTAGACATTTACGCCGATGGATTTTTCAGCGGCGGCGGCGTAGGTGCTAAAATGAACGGCGCGGCGGCGGCGCCAACTAAGTTTGCAAATTCGTCGGCGGCGCAAGCGAAGCCTACAAATTCGTCGGCGGCGTATGCAGTTATTGAATGTATAGAATTTTTTATACCCTGTATATATATGGGCTTTTCCACAGAAAGGTCCACCGCGGCCAAAACATTGAAAGTTCTTAAAAATGATATTTTTAACATTTTTAACATTAAGAAATATTAAAATTTAACAAATTTTGAAAATAACTATTATAATCGATTATAGTTTTCAAAAAATTCGAATGCAAAGTCGCGAAAACGCATTTTTTGTAATTTTGAAGTTTTTTAGGGCTTTTTAGACCCTGTACTTTAAAAAAGTAAAAGGGTCTATTAATTTAGTGCAAATGACAGATGTATGTAACAGGCAGAAGGAAGCGTGGTAGACCCCACAATGTATATATATTCTGACTCAGGACGACGAGCTGAGTTGATATAGCCATGTCCGTCTGTCCGTCCGTCCGTCTGTCCGTCTGTCCGTCTGTGTGTCTGTCCGTCTGTCCGTCTGTCCGTATGAACACCTAGATCTCAGCAACTATAAGAGCTAAAGACACAACCTTTCCGGATTTAGATAGTCAGCTAATGCAAGCATATCAAGTTTGTTTCAAACTTTTGAAATCTCGCCTCCTTCATCCGCGAATCATCAAAAATCTACACCTACCTCAAAAATCTCGAAAACTATAAACGTCACAGCAGCCACAATAATAGCGCTACAAACTTGTAATTTGGCATGTACGTAGCCTAAGGTATTCTCCACCGATGCTATTAATTTATTTATGATTTGAATTGGAAATAGCAAAGATATGCAAGAGACAATTTTTTTCAAAATGCATGTATGTGCCACTGCAGCCACAATAACAAAGCTACAGACTTGTAATTTGAAATGTACGTAGCCTATTGAATTATCCATCGATGCTGTGAATTACATTACAAACGGACAAGAAACAGAGAAGTTATGTAACAGACATTTTTCTTATAAATGTTTGTTAGTGCCACTACAGCCACAGTTTAAAAGCTATAGACTTGGGATTTGCCATGTACCCAGCCTATGGCATTATCCATCAATGCTGTGAATTACATTACAACCGGTAAAAAAAAACAGCGAAGATAGATCAGACAAAGAAACCACTTAGATCTTGCAGACTATAAGAGCTAGAAATACAATTTTTTGGTATTTAGGTTCTGCTATACAGCAATCAGATCAAGTTTGTTTGGGTTTTTTGATAACTCCTCTCTTGCCTCCGCTAACCGAAAAACCAATTTAGCAACAAATTTTAGTTTAAAAGGTACAGTTCTAAAGCTAATGATTTAGTATATGGCATGTACGTAGTCTATGACAATCTCCACCGATGCTGTGAATTACATTACGATCGGATAAGAAACAGCGAAGAAAACACAAAGTACAGGGTCTCCTACAGTCGGTTACGTCCGACTGTAGCTCCGTCCTTACTGGTTTTTTTTGAAAACAGCTTTTCAAACAAAAGCATCATGCTCTGTCATTTGTTTTCAAAATCACTCCTGTTATGTAAAAAAAAAATAATTCCAATTATTTTTGTCAATTTAAAAACATTTTAACCATTTGTTCCTTAAATACTTTCCAACAACAACAATAACAAAAACATACATAACCAGAAAGGGCGGAGCAGATCAGTCGGACATGGCCGACTGTCTTATACCCTGTCCCAAGGCTCGCGCTGCGCGCTCGCAATTACAGTATAAAATATTTTAAATATAATTATATAAAGTTGTCATACAAAACGTAGCAGCAATTCTTCTTCTTCTTACTGTGTTATTTGCGCCAGCTTTAACGGCCGCGATGATAGAGGGCCAGTGAGTTGCCGCCTGCAATATTGTTTCGCTAATAACTCCTGTGTTTATTAACCGATGCGCTTTTCAGGATAGTTAAATATAATGAAAGAGAGTATATATTCCAAATAACAACATTCTATGTTCAATTTTACGCTAGTTATTCGGTTTTTATCGATTAAGGCGTAAAGGGAGCGTGGCATCCAAAATTGGAACAAAGCCTAAACTATAAAAGCTAGAGAAGCCGTTTTGGTTTCTTTTGAAAGGTGTATACCATACGCAGATCAAGTTTATTTCAAATCTTGGATGCCACGCCCCTGCCGCCTACAATAAATGAAATAAAATACATTCGCCAATTTAAAAGACACTGAGCTATTTTCATGAATTGTCTCTTCAGCAATTGGTAGGTCTATATCATACACAGATGAGGCTTTTTTCAAATTTTTGATGCCACGCCCCCTTTACGCCTTAATCGATAAAAACCAAATAATAAGCGTAATATCTAACATAGAACGTTGAAACTCTGAATATATACTTTTGTGTATAGTAGTTACCTATCCTGAAAAGCGCATTAAAATCGGCCAATGAACACAAGAGATATGAACGAAACAATATTACAGGCGTTACGCCGCTCGCTCTTTAGCAGCGCGGCCTGTAAAGCATGGCATGCACAAAATGGAAGAAGAAGAATTGCTGCTACGCTCCGTAAGATAGTTTTATAAAATTATATTTAAAATATAGGCCACAGGTATTCTACAGTCGGGCCCGTCCGACTGATCTGCTCCGCCAATTCTGGTTATTTATGTTAAAGTGATGTTGAGGAACAATGTTAAGTAACATTACATAGACTATCGATAATAATATGGGTTGCCATCATAGGATAATTAATCCAAGAACCGAAATGTCCGCCCCCCTGTCGTCGTTATCGGTGGAAGTTTTACAACCCCGATGGGATCATGTTACTTAACAGAATGTTGTTTAACAGAGGCATCCAGATTGAGCTCGCTCTTCAATTTACACGAGGCTATTATACTGAAAGCAAGGCCTGTGTGCGCTCGCTGTAAATGTTTTCTGTCTTGCTTTCCTTCTTTCATTTTGTGTATTTCTCTCATGCTGTCGTGTGCACACATACATACATATGCACGCATGTATGTCTCGCTTGTGTGTTAAGCGGCCCATCCATGGCACATATGTTTGGCAATCCGTGTTTGATTTGACGAAAAATTTCTCGTGGATGGCGTTGCTCACAAACAAATTTCGTGATTGCCAACTTGTTTGCGCAAGATAGAAACGTTTCTATCTTGCGCGTGTTTGAACTAACATGCTTGACTGTGGATGGTGAATTTGCATCAAACTTCATTTGCGAAAAGTTGCGCTAGCGTAAACATGTGCTGAAAATGGCAAAAAAATTGTGTTTAAATTTATAAATGGCCTGGAAAATGAGCCGGCGCTAACATTAAGGCAATTACAGTGTCATCATCCGTAGACATGTTGAGCGGCCGAAAATTATTTGCGAATGAAGTTTGAAAGAATATTTACCCTCGTTGGTGGCAAACTGTCTTTGCTTTTATCAATCACGGATTGCCAAACATATGTGCCGTGGATGGGCCGCTTAAGAGGCTTGTGTCAATTTGGAATGTGCGTAAAGTTAGCAACGCGACTTTAGCAACGAACTGGAACGGTGGAGTCTGGAACACGGAACACGGAACACGCCCTTTTTAAAACGCGATTAATCGCAACTTTAGTTTTTTTTATCAGAACTCCGCTCACAGGAAAAAAGCAGGGTATACCAGGTGATAGGGCGTATATTCAGGTATATTTTCTGAAATTTTCAAAATCGTAAGCACAGTTTTTGAGCAATTCACCTAAAAGTGCAGCAAAATCGGTTAACAGCCCATACAAAAAGTGTCAAAAATGACATTTTTTTCATTTTCAGTTTTTGACTGCCTATATCTCTGCTTATAAATGTACCAACATGCACAATATATCAGGTGAAAGGGCACATTCTCAGGAGTCTATTGCCCAAGTCTGATTAAAATCGTATGAACAGTTTTTGAGTAAATCGTCTAACAGTTCAGGTGCCTCAGGTAACTCAGCCCGCCTGTTAACATTGCAGCCTAACAGTGCGCTGCCGCAAGCCACTCAAACAGCTGATTCAAGCGTTGCAAATAAACTGTAAAAAAAACTCTTTTTAGCGTTATTAAACGCAAGTAGATTAATAAAAACAACAATAAAATAATATTTTATTAATAATTTAACAATAAATTAACATAAATACCTAAATTTAATTATTTTGGCGTGGTTTTTTGAAAAACCCGCCCACACGGTTGCAATGTGCTGCTGCTTCACCCAGCACGCAACAAATGCAAATTCTACGCTAACTTTTTTTTAATGTACCAATATGCACGATATGTCGATGGATTCCTGATCGGATTGATCGGATTGCGAGTGCACAGTCGCCGGTATACATATTTGAGTGGAGATATCGTTATGAAATTTTCACCAAAAATCTAAAAAAAAAAAATAAAAATAATAATTTGCTCGTTAGAGGGTTCTATGGGAGCTATAGGTTATAGTCGGCCGATGTGGCCAATTTTTTTTATAGTATATTTAAATTATTTTTTTTAGATTTTTGGTGAAATTTTCATAACGATATCTCCACTAGAAGTATGTATACCGGCGACTGTGCACTCGCAAGCAGCGCAGTCGCGATCAACGGTCAAAAGATTTTTCCACCTGGCGGGCGTTCTAATCAATATTTTGGGATGAAATTCAAAACTTAAGCTTTTGTAGACAATATTTACCACCAAAAAAAATCCCAACTTCGTACGACCATTATTTCGAGTTTGCCCGTTAGAGGGTTAAGAATCTTCAATTTGGATTCTGGACGTTGGGCATTCGCTTTGTTCATTCGCTTAGCAGCAATCTTAATACTCTTTCTTTTTTCTTATATTGCTTCACCGCCAAAAAATGAGAAAAATAAGGAAAGAGTATTACGTTTGCAACTGCATGTTAGATACCCTATAGGAATGGTCCACTAGTTCGTAGCTGGTGAAATAAGTAGTTACCAGGGAACCACCACTACTTACTTTACTAACCCTATGCAATGCGTTTCTTCATTTCCATTTTTGTATGAAATGTCCGCAAAAGAAGTCAATCGCCACCACATCGTTTACCGCGAACTAGTGAAATAAGTACTTACGATATGGGTACTTACGTAAGTACTTACCATAGAGGTAGTTACGTAAGTACTTACCATAGGTGTACTTACGTAAGTACTTACCATAGAAGTACTTACGTAACTACTTACTCTAGGGGTACTTACGTAAGTACTTACAATAGGGGTACTTACGTAATTACCTACAATAGGGCTACTTACGTAAGTACCTACAATAGGGGTACTTACGTAAGCATTTACGCTAGGTGTAAAAATAATGAAAAGCGGCAATATGGAATGAACGTTTTATTTACTTTAAATTTAAATTGCATATAAAAAAGTACATATTTTATTTACTAAGTTAGTTTTTTTTTCAGTTATTGTTATTTGGGCTTTTGGCTTTATTGCAGCAAACGTTTTTGAAATGCCGTTTTTTTTGCAACTGCAAAGCCTTGCGAAGCTGGTTGTCAGGATCCCCAGCCCCTCCTACCAAATTTATCGCATCTAAGAAAAAAATTAAAGTTAAAAAGCTGTGCTATTAATTGAATGATGAACGAATTGAATAATACTTACTAATTAAAACCATGTAGAACCTGCTTTCAGCTTTTAAAGCACTTTTTCCTTGCACGCCATCTACATTGTAGGCCAAGGCAACTGAGTTTCCCAAAATGTTTTTCAAATTTTTTGAAATTCCGCCCGGCATAATTAAATGTTTAATTGCATCAATCTGTAAAAAATAAATAAAAATTAGAATTGAATTACAAATAATAGTATTATGTATACTTACATAAAGTTGTTCGTTTGTGTCGTTTATTTCCGTGTTCATTTCAATTAGGTCCTTTACAGATTCAACAGGAAATTTACCAATTAATTTCTGCCCTTGTCCTTGCTGTCTTGTAATCCCCTTTAAAGTTCCTATTTGCTCGGATGCAGCGTCCACGAGCACTTCAACTTCAGCTAAGCATAAATAAATAAACGAACAGAAATATGACATGAAATACAACGTATGTATGCGTAGACGTACATATTCTTATACGTATGCATAATAATAATTATGCACATTAAATCATAATTTACCTTTTAAAGAATTGATTTCGTCCAAAACACTGTCCAATTGGTTTTTAGTTTCGGCTGAAAATAATACAAACTTTGTAATACATTTAATTTCAATAATTTATCGTAGCACACATACCTCGTGAGGAGCGAACTTGTTGTGCAAGTTCCAAAACAATTTTTTTAAGACTTTCTATAGCGGCTGAACAGCTGCATCCAGATTTTTGTTCTGCAATTTAACATTTGGTTTTGTTTAATTAAATGGTTTATAATTTGTTAATATTTTGGCACTTACCGATATTGGGTAACTGGAGTTGCATCATTTTTCGGTCTGGGCTTCCCGACATATTGTAGTTGAATTTAATGATTAATGTATTTTATAAAAATCTGATGTTTGAAATAAAAATGAAATAAATTGTTTAGGATTTTGAAAAGAAAAGCGCGATATTGTCGTCAATTGTCAATGTGGTGAAGGAGAGGAATAATAATTAAATCATTTAAACAAGGGATGGCAACTGCCTTACAAATCAATTGAGATATTTGAAAAATTTCTTCTACAGATGAAGGCTCCGCATCTGCTAAATAAATACCTAAGTCACAGGAGTTAAAAGGCTGAGTATAATAGTTCCTCAGATTCCTGAATCGTCTTGCACAAAATTGGCCTTCTGAATCTTTCATAATTGACACAATAAGCAAAGGAATATCCCCCTCAATATAACAACAATTATCGGGTTGTTTTTGCTTTAATGTGCATCCTTTAAATGTTATTGAATTTTTCCCCTTTCCAATTTCTATTATATGTGCGATGGGTGAATATTGCTCTTCGTCTATTCTCCGGTGAACTTGCTCCAAAACTTTTGATGGTTTTCGCACATATTTTTTTAATTTCTGCAAATAATTTTCGAATGCATAAGCAGAGCCCTTAACCGGATCGCCCACCTGCTCCACAGTTTCTTTTATGTGGAGTAAACTATGTACATTGTACGACACACTGTTTTCTCCAAATACTGTTGAGAATTTTTCCACAAAAAGTTGCAACATACGCTGACAGGTTGTCAAGTTTAATCGTCTTTGATATGGACAACACAACATCCTATACGCACAATGTAATAACAAAAAAACATAATATTGTTCGTCAGATAACTCATTCTTAAATACAAAAATCCCTGTATACAGCAAAAATTGCCTAAATTCGGTCGCTTTCCAGTTATAAATTTCATTTAGAGATCTTGGCTTTCTTGCGAATTCCCTAGGCATCTTATTATGTAAGGCAATTAATTTGTTCGATATATTGTTCTTTTTGGCTTGGGACAATTTACTACAAGTTTTATTTGTTGTCAATCGAATTATAAATTTACGCATGACTCCTAAATCAAACAAATGCATGCTATCTAAAGGAATTTGGGAAACCATTTTAACATTTAATGTTTCGAAGGGTGTCATTTTCGTCAAATACTGTTTCGTGTGGTGATCAGCATATTTCCTATTTTTAAAGTCCTCGTCTGTTATCAGGTCTCCACTTTTTGTTTTGTACGTCAAAATGCCATTTATTTTTTTGCCTACTTGGATACATTTTGAACATCCATGTGATGATGTATGTCCTGGAGTCCCACTGATGTAAGCCCTGGCTGGGGCATCACAAACAATAGCCCTCAATTTTATGTATATTAGTTTTTTGTCTACATCAAGTCCATTGTCAAGTAAATATTTTAGCTCAGAAATAAATTGGCTGAGGAATTCGTCTAGATTATAGGGCTTTGATTTTCCCAAAAATATTCCCACAGGCAATACAGGGGAATTCTCAACATTAGTCAATTTTATCAATATAGGCCAAAGTTGTGAATGCGAACTTTTAAAAAGAGGAATTCCATCTATGTTAACATCAATAATTATACCGTCATTAACACTAGTTGAACCGCAAAGCTTGTCAAGCTGATTTTTAATGCCGATGTGCAAATAATGGCCTCCATCAATTCGCTTTATTGCAGCTTTTTTTGGCGCAGTGTATTTATAAAATGGGTCAACATCTAAATTATTATCTTTCAGTATTCTAATTAAGTCAATTGCACAGTCCCGGGTCGGCCTATGCTTAAGGAACCACATTTTTAAATCTTTATTTAAGTTATTATTGCACTTACGAATTTTCTTAGTTAAATCAATGTCAATATTATTATTATTTACTATTTCCTCTACAATATGCAACTCATTGTCATTTTTCGCGCTAAGTATATTATTCCCCTCCACAATTTCACAATCAATGTTTTTATTATCAGGCGCATTTTTTTTAGTAGAATTTAACCTGACTCTATATTTATTTTTTAGCTGCTGCTTCAACCTTCTTAAATGCCTGTCACTATACATAATGCTATTTATCTCAATATTTAAGTTATTAAATATATATTATATATATAAAATAAATTTTTGCTCACTGTTTTAACTGATAATCCAGCTCACTCCGCTTCACTCAATGCAATGCTGCCAAAAATTTCGTCATTCGGCAAGCACAGCTGCGCTTGAGCATTGCGAAAGAGTGAAAAGCAAAATAAAATTAAACAGTTATTGCATTAGAATTGTTCTTGTAAATTCAGGAACGATGCAATCAACTAAGACAAAGGCAAAAGAAACAGCGCAACCGAAAGCATAACAAAAAAAACGAATGCGATGCTTGACCGTTCGTTTTTGCTTACGCTTTTGTCCGGATAAATTTTTTCACTAAGTGGTTCGACGTTCGACTACCAAGGGTCAGTCCGGTAAGTACAGGTGGTTCGACGTTCGACTACCAAGGGTCGGTCCGGTAAGTACTTCCCTAGAGTCAGTCCGGTAAGTACTTTCATAGGGTTAGTCAGGAAAGTACCCATGCTGGAAGGTGGTTCGGCGTTCGACTACCAAGGGTCAGTCCGGTAAGTACAGGTGGTTCGACCTTCGACTACCAAGGGTCGGTCCGGTAAGTACTTCCCTAGAGTCAGTCCGGTAAGTACTTTCATAGGGTAGCAGGAAAGTACCCATGCTGGAAGGTGGTTCGGCGTTCGACTACCAAGGGTCAGTCCGGTAAGTACAGGTGGTTCGACCTTCGACTACCAAGGGTCGGTCCGGTAAGTACTTCCCTAGAGTCAGTCCGGTAAGTACTTTCATAGGGTTAGTCAGGAAAGTACCCATGCTGGAAGGTGGTTCGACGTTCGACTACCAAGGGTCAGTCCGGTAAGTACAGGTGGTTCGACGTTCGACTACCAAGGGTCGGTCCGGTAAGTACTTCCCTAGAGTCAGTCCGGTAAGTACTTTCATAGGGTTAGTCAGGAAAGTACCCATGCTGGAAGGTGGTTCGGCGTTCGACTACCAAGGGTCAGTCCGGTAAGTACAGGTGGTTCGACGTTCGACTACCAAGGGTCGGTCCGGTAAGTACCCATGTAGGAACTAGTGCGATAAGTAGTTCGGGCAGGGTCAATCGCCACCTCCAGAACTAAAGGGTATTAACAATGCTTGCTCGTGTGCTTGCTTTTGCCGTCGGGACTTTGTCGTTCGATCGTACGAAGCAAATTTCAAATTTCTGCGTTGCTTGTAGATTGTTGTTGGCGTTTCTTGTACGATGGTTTCCAATTGCTTGCAATTGCAGGCTAATTGCTTGCAGTACTTATTTGTACATATTTTCATTTTTGGTAACTAGTATAGACATATTATATTCAAAATTCAGCAAATTTTATTCCGAGTTAAGAGATAGATATATTTTTCGATTTAAAATTAATTTTTTAAGTATGTTTTATTTAATCATTTAAAGTAATATCGTAATTAAATAATAAGAACTCTGTTTAATTAATAAGACGACGAACATATTTCAACAATACATACATCCGAATTCATTTGTTTATAAATATACAATTTAATCCAACTGAATATACAAAATATACAATTATACTAAATATACAATTTACTAATTTTAATAAAATATACAATTAAATATGCAACATGGACAACAGCAACCTAGTTAGTTACAAATATGTATATTAAATATACAATTTACTAAGTTCAATAAAACACACAACATACAAATATTTATTTATTTATTTATTTATTTATTTAAATGCCAACTAAGACCAGTCAGCCAAGAAAAAATATATTACAAATTAAAATTAAGAATAATAAAATTAAAATTAAAAAATAAATTTAATATAAGAAAATAAGAAAATCTGGGGGAAGAATAAATTAAAATATAAATGAAAAATAAAAAAGAAAAATAAAGGTCCAGCATTTGCTGCGAGGATATGGGAAAACCCAGAAAAACCCAATCAGACCAAGATTAGTGGTTAGTTGTGTTAAACAAATATACAAATCTAAATTGATTAAGATGAAATGTTAGAATGAGTTAGATATTGTAGGATAGCGAATTTAATAGAAGGTAGAGAGAGTTCAGAAGATATTAATTTATAATGTGCGTTATAACTAGAGCATAAAACCCGGAAATTATTGTGCATAGCATAATCAGTGGTGCATACAGGAAGAAAAATAGGTTGAAAGTTCCTAGTAGGCCTACGAGGTATTGAAAAACTAATTTGATTCAAAAGGGCAGGGGAGTCTACTTCACCTAAAATCAACTTATGAAGAAATAAAACACCTAAAACAGTCCTACGATTAGATAAAGACGGAAGATTAATAAGAAGTAATCTTGCAGAATAAGGTGGTAAGCGAAGATTAGGATCCCAATTTAATCCTCGAAGAGCAAATAAAAGGAATTGTTTCTGAACTGATTCTATCCTATCTTGATACACTCTATGCTGGGGACACCAAACACATGAGCAGTATTCAAGAATGGGACGTACTAGAGAGGTATACAAAAGTTTGGTAAAATAAGGGTCATTGAATTCTTTAGACCAGCGTTTAATGAATCCAAGTACACCCTTGGCCTTGCTTATAATAGCAGAAATATGTAGCGTAAAGCTTAATTTAGGATCAAATATTACTCCAAGGTCATGAAGTGATGAAATGCGTTGCAATGGAACATTATCGATCGTATATATTGCAGAAAAGGGGGAGATTCTAGAAAAGGTCATGAAAACACATTTACTTTTGTTTAAAAGAAGATTATTTGACATACACCACCGGTGCATGGAATTTAAATCATCTTGCAAAAGATTGCTGGAAGAGAAATCTTTAAAAGAAAGTACAAGTTTAACATCATCTGCATACATAAGAATATTGGAATAGGACAAAGATTGAGGAAGGTCATTAATAAACAAAGTGAACAATAGAGGACCTAAGTGGCTACCTTGTGGAACACCAGAGGTCACGCAAATAGGCTTAGAAGTATGGCTTCTAAGCAAAACTCTTTGAGTCCTGTCCTTTAAATAGGATGAAATCCATATAATAAGAAAAGAAGGAAAACCCATTAGGTCAAGCTTATGTAAAAGGAGATCATGATTGACTGAGTCAAATGCTTTACTAAAGTCAGTATACACAACATCAGTCTGCATCTTTTTAAGGAATGCAATATTAACCATAGAGCTAAATTCTAGCAAGTTTGTAGTAGTTGATCTACACCTAACAAAGCCATGTTGCGAAGGGGAAATAATTGACTTACAAAAGTGTTGCAATGACGACGTAATTATTTTTTCAAATAATTTGGGAATAGCCGACAACTTTGCAATACCTCTGTAGTTGGATATTTCCGACTTGCACCCTTTTTTGTGAAGAGGAATAATGAAAGATTCTTTCCATAATGAGGGAAAAACTGAAGAATTTAATGAAAGATTAAAAAGTTTAAGTAGAGGTTGACAAATAGAATAACAACACTCTTTAAGAACACAACTGGGGATGTTATCAGGACCAGGGAAATAAGAGGATTTCAAAGAAATAATAGATAAAAGGAGGGATTCATCTGATATAGTTAGGGGAGACATAGAGTTGATTGTATTAATATGATATGGATAGGATGTTTTTGAAAAGGAGGTAGTTGAGTAAGTAGATTGAAAAAAGCACGCAAATAAATCAGACGCTGATGAGTCATCAACTGATTTAACACCATTTAAGAAGAATGAAGAGGGCAAGGTTGGAGATCTACGTTTAGAGTTTACAAAAGAATAGAATTTTTTAGGATCCCGCGTAAATTGAAGTTTGCAACGGATCAGGTAATTGTTATAACATTCAGAATTTAAGATATTAAATTGAGATTTAGCAACACAATATTTTGAAAATTCTAAGCCGGATCCAGTCCGTTTAAACTTTTTAAAATATTTAGACTTAATATTTTTCAACATGGATAATTGACGAGTAAACCAAGGTGGCTTACGTGAAGAGGATAAAATTACGCAATTAGGAACACATACATCAAACAGGGAATTTAATAAATTGTAGAAATAGTCAAGAGCAGAATTTATATCGTTCATCTCATATAAAAGAGTCCAATCAGTTGCAACAATCAGTTGGTTAAGTAAAACAAAGTTTGCTTTACGAAAACAACGACGCGATTTATTAGAAACTAGAGATTGAAGAGAGATGGAGTTAGTAATCGAAAGGGAGATATCTAAAGTAGGATGGAAAGAATCTTCAGGCTCCACTAATGGCAGAACCCTAGCGACATTAAGAACACTGAAATCATTAGTGAAAATGAGATCAAGTATTCTATTCAAAGAATTAGAAACTGAGTGGATTTGAAAAAGAGAAAGGTTAAAAAGGCTATCTAAGAAATTATGATGAGCAGAGGGTGAAAGATATGTGGTATTCTTAAAGAATGACCAAGAAATATCAGGAAGATTAAAATCTCCTAATACAATACACAAATCTCTATCCCTAACCTGAGCTAAAATTTCATTGATAAATAATTGATGTAATGTATAAATTTCTATATCAGAACAAGGAGGAATGTACGAGCATGTGATGAAAAGATCGCGAGATGGTAAAGATATTTTAACAGCTATTGCCTCAATATTAGAAAAATTGTGTATGATTAAAGCAGACTTAAGGTGTGATTTAACTGCTACTAATACACCACCTCCACGCGAAGGTCGATCATATCTAAAAATGGCAAAATTATCGGACATCAACTCATTATCTGAAATGGATGGATTTAACCAAGTTTCAGTAAATGCAATAATGTCAGACTCAAACAAGAAGCTATTCATATATAGGTTTTTAATTTTAGAATTAAGGCCTCTGACATTTTGATAAATGCTAATTATCCTGTCAGAATTAACATCTAGTTTTTTGAATTGGAAGAAGAAGCTATAGTAGGTTGATTTTGTGGCAAATCAATCGGCAAAGGACGAGTTTTCACTTTTGGTTTAAATTCGTGAACCACCAAATTCTCAGGCCAAAATTTTCTGTCACAAAGAATATCAAAGAATTCGGGGTTAACTGAGATTTTAAACGATGAAATCTCACGGGGAAGAGCAAAATTAAATTTGGTTATTGCAACCTTTGCAGAGCATTTGTTCGCAATAAAAGCAGCAATAGACTCGCAGGAAGTATCAGCAGCGAGTCTAGAAATAAAAATATGTTTTTTAGGGGCCACAACTGTATATTATATTATATTTAACTGACCGGTAAAGCGCATTGAAATTGGTTAATAAACACAGGAGATATGAGCAACACAATAGTTGAACTTAAAATTTAAAAAGCAAGTGTAATATTGAACATAGAAGGTTGTTATTTGGTATATATACTCTCTTCTATTATATTAAACTATCCTGAAAAGCGCATTAAAATCGGTTAATAAACAAAGTAGATATAAGCTACGCAATTGGCAGCGCAGCCCAGCAGCGCAGCAGCAGCAGTGCAGCGCAGCGCAGCTGGCGCACGTAAAAAGGGAAGAAGAAGAAGTACTGCTGATACGTTAGTGTGACAGTTTTATAAAATTGTATATAAAATAAAAGGCACAGGGTATTCTACAGTCGGGCCCGTCCGACTGATCTGTCCCGTCCGACTGATCTACCCCGTCCGATTG